>JAUUEB010487221.1:0-10845 GCA_032362205.1 Clione limacina | reverse complement strand
GATACTCTAAGCAACCACCAGGGGATCTTAAGCGTGCGATCTTTTATCGCCCGTCTCCGATAAGACTAGGTACATAATCCTGCCTACCAGGGATCGTGGACATGCAATTACATGCAATTACTGATAATGAAATATATTTGCACGAGCGGTATGCATCAACCACATTCCATGATAGCTTTACACGCTTTTTTACCTTGACAAACGTGTCCATTGACAAGAATACAAGACCAATGCAGTAGTTAAAATTAGAAATAAACAAATGTATCTACTTGAGCAATATCTCATCGCTATCTCTCAAAAATGAATAAATGTTTATATATGTCAGAAATAGAGAGTGCGCGAGTTGTGCATACTTTTTTGTATCTTTCTTACCATTCAATATATTTGAAAGTAGCAACCTTTCCGAGATTGGTCTAATAAATCTGACGTCATGTATAGATTTTTATTCACTTGATTTAAACGGTTATTTAAATGGTTAACCAATATGTACATTTATTTTGTTTTCAACTTTTCATAATCTCATTCACTCTCTAGTCATATCCTTATATTTCCTTCTTGAGCAGCACAAGGCGTGCAATTTGCTCTCTTTCTTTTAATCTCATTAAGTTAAAACTGGCTAATCGCAGTATATCATTTTTTGTTATACGCAAATATTGTCACGAGTTATTTTAACCTCAGAAAAGGAAACTGCGTAATCTTCGGGTATTTTGTATTTGCTAAACGTACATTTTTTCACGATTCGTTTCGACGGAAACGATGGTATCTTAAAAATGTATAAAATACGGAACGTGCAGTGTTAACGTCTATTATACTTTTGACAAGATGAAACGAATAAAAATTGATTACAAATCTTTTGTAAATTATTCAAACTTTTAAAGTCTTAAAGTCTCCATCAAAATGTTAAAAATGATTAGAATCATATGTATCAAGGTGTATGTATCTTCAAAACTATATTTCAAAATGAAAAATGGGTTTATTTAAGACGTAAAAGTATCCTTATGTAGTCAGAGTTTTCAGAAGTTTGTAATGAAACAAAGTGATCACTTCATACTATTTCTCAGGAGACTAACGTGATGAATTATAATGAGGAAAGATCTATTAGACCAAGGTCTTTTAAAGGTCAAAACAACGGTTACTGAAGTTGTAAATCACATTTCGTCGTTCTAAACTTAAAATTAACATTCATATTAAATACAAATATTGTTAAACATAGACTATCTGATATACACAAGTGATAGTTTGATTAAACATGTATGATACAAGTTTACATCAAATTCTATTGTAGTTTAACGGACATTTTTTTACTGATTAAATTTCAAAGACGAGTTATTTATGTCTTTTGCTTAGAATGTCTTGGTCGAGAGCTAAAGGAGCTGGACTAGGAAGCGGGTGGTCTGAGAAGTATGCTATTGGAAGTAATTCCCATGCTTAACCATAGGTGGAATATTGCTACCATGTAACATGGTGATGGTGCTTTCACACATGTGAAACAAATATCATTATCAATTCCTGCATGAAATCTAGGTAGGTAAATCCCTGGTAGGTCATATCTAGCATTTGGTCATATCGGAGACGGGTAATAAAACATATGTCTCTTTTTCTAGTAGTTTATATGAAAATCCTTTGTTGGTTTGGAGTCAAAACGCAGAGAAGCAAAAAATGTGTTATGCGAATATATTCCAGAATTGATACTTACTATAATTCATATATTTTATAAGGGGTGTAGATATCTCAGTTGGTCATTCTATCACCAAGAACACTGCGGGTTCGAGCTATAGACTCGACCATATTTTGTGTTCAAAAACATCCCCCGTCGACTCGGCGGCCAGTTGCGAAAACGAGTAGTCAACCTCTTTAGGTCAAGCGAAGTAAAGTCGGTGAGGAAAGCAATGACAAACTACCTCAATTGCTGTTGTCTAAAAGTCGGGACTCTAACTCCTGATTACCCGAAGCTCAGTAATGAGTATGGGTTACTTTACTTTACTTTACTTTATATCATAAAATTTTGTTAACTATAAAAGGTAAAAAATCTCACTGCCATCTCAAAACTCCTTATCAATGCCTTTTTAAAGTTTAATTTGATTGTTATCAATAGCATTGCTCATTACCATCTAAAATGCCACATTCAGGCAAATGCAAGATATTGTGTAATTGTAAATTTATGTTGTAATTTATTTTCTTTACCTCAGCTCCATCCCATCTTTGCACTCTGCACCTGCTGGTGAGGCCAAACAAAGGAGAACAAGGAGAAGGTAATTACCTTCATCAAAAATATTTTCATCTTTATTGCTGTCATCTCAAAACATTGATATAACACTTTGAATTTTGTTTCAAACATAACATCATTTAAGTGTTACATGAAACTAGAATACGTTTTATATCCTTTGTGACTTCACCCCACACTAGCCTAAAGTAAGAGACATTCTGAAAAACATCACTTTTTATTGATAACTTTATGTGTGTATTGCTGAAGCCTACCTTGTGCTACATATTATCAGAGGGGTCAGGGTACAGATAGCATCAGCCTGTAGTGACATTATTGATTCATTGTGATAGTAACATCATTACTCCTACAAGGTATGCTTGGAGAGGGAAATTTTGATAACTTTGATTTGCGCTACCTTTTTTAAACAACGAAGTAGGCTACTTTAAAACCCTTTTATTTCACAAGCTCTTCATTTCCGCAAATTTTGCATGAAAAGGGTCGACTTGAGATATTAAGAATCCTTTGCAAAATGTCCCTTTAAAGTCGTCCATGTTTCTTTGATTGTAAGACGCTGCTCGTCTGTTCTGTGGTACATTCATACAAAAAAAGAAGGATGACTGGAGCAGATTCTCAAAACAAGCATTTAAAGTGATTGTTGTCTTATGACAAGAAGAAACTACTACTCCCACTCCTAGATGATCGCAATGACAACACATTTAAAAAGTTTGGTTGTGATTTGCGAAAACATGTCTTATGCAAAAGCAAATTTTATGGATTTGCAAAAATAGCGCTTGTGAACAAAAGGGTTTTTCATTACATTTGGCTTTGCTTTCTTCCCTTTCAGATATGTTAATTGTTGAAATGCATAACCTTTCAAGAAAAATGAGGTTTTTAACCAAGAATATTCAAAGTTGTGATCAACACAGATTAGAAGATAAACCTTATTTTATCCTATCCTCCAGAGAAACATTATCTTGACTGTGTTACCACATTCTTGTGACAATTTGATGAACCAAAATACCAACTTACGGTAGAATAAAGTATCTTTGTATTCACTTGCTTAACTTTCATTTTTTTTAACAGAAGAAGCAAGTCTCCTGGTAGCTATAAAAGACCTCCTGAGGAAATCAAACAACACATTGAGTAAGTCTTTTCTTATTTTAAATTCTACATTATGGTTGTTTTTATTATTTATATGGTTTCTAAGGTATTTTTGTATATTTGTGTTGAGGTACACCTACAGAATGGATGAGTGTTTGTATTTTCACATTAATATATTTTCCTAAGCATCCATGAAAATGCATTTTTAAAATCTTTCATTTTGCTGGTTGATAGATTTACTTGACATTGTTCATCTACTTTATTTATTGACCAGCTGTTTTTCTTTTAACTATTGAGCTATTTCAAAAATGTATGAAATAAACACCTACTGACATGTTTATTATGTTGTAGATTTGGCTTGGTGGAAACAGAAGGCATGACAGAGGATCAGTTGATGGATATCGCTTACACCAAAGTGGAGTGAGTTTATTGTTTGAACTTCTTTTCATTGCTGTTGATTATAGTATCACTTGCTTGCTTTATGTAATTATGATATTTCTTAAAAAGACTGTGTTTTTAAGGAGCAGAACTAAACTTTTACTTTGGAAGGACTGTTCAAGAGGAAAAGAACTGGGGTTTTAATGCACATTCAAGGAAACAAGGAATGATTTAGCTTTATTCCAAGTTTGTAATTCTCAACGCAAGTCACTTTATTGTAAGCCACAATCTAAACAAGTTGCTCTGGTATCTGGAGGAAAATGAAATTAAGAAGTTTTATGCTGGTTATAAAACAACATTGTTGACTCAACAAGAAACTCTGCATTCAATTACAACATGTGTAGAGCTTCAAACATTCAATACTTTCAAGCAATAGAAATTATAACCTAGGAAATTTGTATAGGGACTTTTTCTAAATACCTCACATTTGATTAGAGCATTTTGTTACGCTTTTTATACTAATGAGTGATCTGTGAGAAGTATGGGTGTATAACATTTGCAGACCATCACTTAAATAGGTTATGACACTATAAAGTATATGACATTTGAAGACCTATTTTGAGACATTATTTAGGAATAAAATTGTGTTACATTTGCTGACTCAAAATTTTGAATTGTTTCTCACAATACAAGGTTTTGCATCAAACTCTTACACTTATTTAGAGGTAAGGTCATTTTACGGACATGCTGTTGACTTTTAAGACAAAGCATATATGGTTAAGTAATAGCATCAGCAAAAATCAGTCTAGAAAATAATAAAATGTGTATAGTTTTGGTATGGTAGGATTTCCAAAAAAATGTATTACTTTTGGTATTACATCAGCTATTCTTAAAAGTAAACTGACAAGAAGAAGAAGAAAAGTAAAATGAAAACAGATACATTATTTGGTGTGTATCAATGTATAATCTCTTTTGCTCTCTCTTATAACCTAGTGAAGGTATAATTCCTCAAAGCTATATGGATATTTAGACGATATGGAATACAGTGCTTGTGTGTTTTCTTTTTCTTTGTTTGATTTCACAACAAATATTTTTTCTTGAACAGTTATCTTGAATCAAATCTCAAGCAGCTTTAAAGGCTATTTATGAATAGAAATGCAACTTCTGCTTTTATAGTGTACTGAATCAAACCTCTACCCTTATTTATGAGCACAAATATTTGATTAAAATGACAATTCTGCTTTCAACATATGTAGTTCCTTTAAGTAAAGGATTTCTTAAGAAGATTTGTATGCACTGTTCTTTTAGTATCATTACTGATTGAGATTTTCTTTTCTTTTTTAATCGCTTCATAGCCTTCATGCAAAAAGTATATCTCTGCTCTTTTAATTTGTCTTCAGAACTAAAGCTAGTCTATTTAGAGTGAAATACTCACCAAAATTCAGACAAAAGGTCTGGGCATCACGACAGAAGAGCTTTGGGTAAGTATAATAAGCAAAAAAATTAATCCCGCTTTCATTTAATACCTATATATGAAAATATTATATCATTTTCTTTGAAACTTTGCATGGGTCTTTATTAACTCAATGTCAATGCATTGACAATGTTTCAAGACTATATCTTTGTAAGTAAGAGAATGGCACAGTTTATAGACTCTTAACCCTTGAAAACATGTTTTTAAAAAACAGATGGACTTGCTGATAGCCTCTGAGCTTTATCATTTTTAATATATATTTTTTTTAAGCTAGCAGATATTTTATGGCGCCATCATGTACATTCATTATTTTAATTTGAAAATAAATGTGTAAAAAACATTACCCTCGCCCTGCTAAATATCAACTACATGTAGACATGAATAACAAACCAGAGTTTGATTGTCAAATGATTTATCACAGACAGTGTTTAAGTTTGTTTGTTTCATTTGTTCGCTAATAATTTGAACAGAGTCAACTGGTTTCTTGACTGAATTTGCGTTAGTGAATTTCTTCACACACTTATGTGTATGTGTTCTCATAAGGTACTCTTATGTGTAGACTGCTAGAGTCCAGCAGTTCAAAGTAGGATGTTTGATTTATTATTTTGCCTGGATGGCAACTTTGTTGGCTACTCTTCTTTTGATTGCCACCCACTAATGGATCTTTTAGTGTGCTCAACTTGCACAAGGGATGTACATTTTATCATTCATCTTGGATAGGACAAGGTGCTAGATCCAGCCTACCAAGAAGCACATGTAATGATCATTAAATTTATTTCACTTGAGCGGTTAGATAGATGGCCACTACCACAAATTTTCAATCATTTTGTAGACTAGAACCAAAACATTTTCAGACCACCACCGGATCTCTAATTTGGTGTCTTACCACTAGACCATCAGCCCTAGTGTTAAAGTAACAAATGATTAAATAGAGAAAAAATTAAATCTCCTTTTATTCAACAATCTTTTTCGAACATTCAATATTTTTAATTTCTGTTTGCTTTTGGTTTTTGATTGCACACAGCGTTGAAAAAAGATACATTTTTCGATAATGGCATATTTTTGGGCTGTTTAATTTCTTCATTATCCTTGCAATATTATATTGGATAGAATTCCTATATTTTTTTATCCCCATCACATTATAAGCAGCAAAATGTTTATGTTTGATCATTTGTTGATAATGACCACATGGTACATAATGGTTGTGCAGGGCTTAAATACCATCATCATCATCATCAGTTTATAGTATACAATTGAAGATCTCCAAACATCTCATTTTAGAGATAGCTCTGTCTCGCTTGCATAACGCTCATGCAAAATGCTTGTAGATGCTTGGTAGCCTCAAGGCAACGTCTCTGCCTTGAATTTTATAGGTCATGGTTTCAAAGCTGGTGCGTGCCATGTTTGCTGTAACTCTCAATTTGCTTGGTCTCATATCCTTCTTGTGTTCCAAGGTGCATAAAACACTGACTTGACCTGCAGATCACAATGGGTAGGCAGGTCCTAAAAACTAACACTCAATCATTTCAGAGAGGGGGGAAAAGGTGTAGGTTATGTGAACAAATTGCGAATATTGAAGATTTTTGTTGTTGAAATCAGCTTACACTTTTAAATTGGCTCAACATAAAGGATTCAAGCTGGTTATGTTAAGTGGAGATAATTTTCCCAGATGAAAGGTTTTATCCTCTGTTCATTTCATCTAGAGAGATAGATAGAAATTCTGACCCTCTGCAAGGATCAAAAAGTGATGGAGAAGCAGTAACCAGACATAACAGCAATACCACAGATACAGCTCTTAGAACCCCACGGTTAGTGAAAACTGATAAACGTAATAGTCATTTATGTTGTCATTGTTTAATTGATACAATTATTTTACTGCTTTACTATTTGTTATATTATTAGTTGTTATACAAGTGGAGCAATTAAATTTAAATTTTCCATTTTGACAAGAAATGTTCACTTCAAGTAATACTGAAGTATGGTAATTCTCAAATCAAACAAAATTTAATAATTGCTGTTTTGAAAAGAATGGAACAAATTATTTTCTTGATTCCATGATCATGTGGTTTGGTTCCTATTAAAAGTGTCAAACTGTACAATCAAATGTAAGTAAGATATAGAGATTGATAAATGGGTGCATGCCTAAGGTATGCACATACTGCATATTGGTAAGTTAAATATTAGGATAATACACATGGTTATTTTGTTTTTCCTTCTTTTTTTATAGATACAACAATAATCAGTCAACACAGCCTTGGAAGGAGGGTTCCAACCAGGTAATTTGACATGCCCTTAAACACAAAACTGTTAATTTTCATAGTTTAGAATTTAGATTTTATCACCTTTAAAAAAAATTAAATATGAATGTTTTGGTGATAGTCCTAAGTCTTAAAGAGTGCTAAAGGCTATAAAATGTAACCTTCGGGGGCATGATTTATCCGTTTGAAATTTGAACCTGATGCCCCCCCCCCCCTCCTAGAAATCAACATGTTAATCAATATATTGCTACTAAAAATGTATATGCAGCTGGAACTGTTTTTAAAAGATCCCCCTGCAACACAATTGAGAAGGCTGGCAGTCACCCTGTGTATACTTTTGCTGTTCCTCTTTTCAAAGAAATTCTTCTTTTGACATTTAGAATACAGGTAGAATTTGCCTAAAGGTGCACAAAGATTTTGTTTATTTTGTTTTATAATTCATAGCTCTAACCTCTTTACTGCTAGTTACCAGGCCAGCCATATGTTTGGGGAACTTCCCCTTGGCTCCATTGTAACCACTGGTCTCACTAAGAAAAAATCATAATTCTCTTTATCTTTACCGCTTACCTTTCTTACCCCTTCACTTTGGAATCTGAGGTATCTATAAGAATGACTCAAGGAGCCAGATTTCTCCACAGGACGCCTCAGGTATAGGCGTACAACAAACAATCTTGGTCTGAGCCAATACTCGGGCGCTGCACTGAACAGGTTAATTTGTATTGAAAACTTCTTAGGTACCCGTTATAAAAAAGAGCTTAAATGAGAGAGAGAAGGGGGAAGGAAAGAGTAAAAAGGATAAATGAATGCGAGAGATCGGGATACGGGAGGCAGTGAGGGGGGGGTGAGGAGCAGAAAATTTGGATATGAGAATGAGAGCGAAAGAAACAATCCAGATCAAAACCACATTCAGATCATTCTATTTAGCCTTATTGTGTTTAAAAATGCTTTGAATGATTTAAACATTTTAATTTTTCTGCTAATATCTTTGTCTGGTTGTGGTGACAACTGTTAGCGGGTTGTTTTTTTTGGTAGTGGCATCGTCATTGCTTGACAGTCACAAATGCGATGTTTATTTTAGACATTGAGCCAAATTTTGAGTAGGGGTGTGATTGGTGTCTGTTAATATCAATTTCTTTAAGTGAGAATAGATTAGTTATTATAATTATTCATGATTTCTCAATGAGCAGCTTGATATTAAACCATTCAAGATAAACATCCAAACGTCCAACATAAAGCAGTTATAACATTTAATTATTATTTTTCCAAAATATTGGTTGGATAGTATTGATGCTACAGTACATATAAGAAGAGCCTACCTAGACTGAACATCAAATAGGTTGATTCATTTTTTCTGCTAGCTTACACAGTTTCAAGATCATCAAAGACTTTGTGTGTCTATTCCTTTGTATATGTTTACTGAAATTTATTATTCTTTTTTCTTTCTAGCAATCATCATATGGTCGAAGTCTGCAAGGTGGTCAACATACAGCGAGAGAAACTTATGCCAAGGATAGTTATAACCACAACGAGAATCGTAACAGCTTTCATATGTCAGGGTATGCATCTGAAAGATCATCATACAAGCAGTATGCCCACAGTAATAAATACACTGCACGCCTTTCTCATGAACATCTTGCAATTCAAAAAATTAACCAAACTCAGAAAGTTGCATCTGAGACAGATGGGCATGCCATTTGGCAACATAAAAATGCAGCAGCTAACATGCCATTGTCAAATTTCAATGATATCGGCAGAGAAAGATCAGATATTAGACTGAGGTATTTGAGCAACAAAAATATAAACAGTTCACCATCAGACAATGAACAGCTGTCAAATCGTTCAGTTAGGAATCATATAAGTCCATATCTCACTAAAACCTCAACTCTTACCACAAACAATCCAAGTTTTCCACCTCATTCACATCAACCTAATGAGGCTAAAGGCACACAGCATCAACTGTCACCACGAAAGTTATTTTCTAGTCAAATCTCAGTGCCAGTAGTTAGCTCATCACCATCTGTTCCATCTCACAGTTCACAGCACCAAACTCATCATTCTCACTTCCATCTCATTGACAAGACCCAGCCATCTATCCGCTCTGTTGGAGTCCCTAAAGTTCAGGAAGATGATAAATTTGTCAGGCAAAGGTGACAATAGATGTTGTAACCCTTGATTGATGTTGTATTCCTTTTTGTTTAATCCCTTTGTAATCACTGTCAATTATCTGTAATTGTCTACTCATTTTCATACTCTTACAAAAATTAGCTTGAGCATTGCTTGGCAAATATGTCTGATTCATGTTTTGCATTTGCATTCTATTCTGAAGAGAAAGTGCGTTGTAGCGTGAGGCGGTAATATTGAAATAGGTCTAATGACTACTTGAAATAGGTTTTTATAGGTCAAAAATATTGTTTCAAAGAATTTGATCTACAACCTCAGCTGCTGGCGCTTGAATAAATCATCTGTTTGTTGCTTGATTCAATGTGTACTTAGATGCCCGCTGAACGATTTATTCTCAAATGTTATAATCAGATCGGTTTGTTTTCTTGCTTTTTTTCATTTTCTCCTTCAACTTTATTTTGCTTTATGCAGACCTGCCAACCCTTACGCCCCAGCGCGTATTTTTACGCGATCGCCATCAAATTACGCATTACACTACGCTTAACCCTTTTGTACGCGATGCCGTTCCTCTTCCTCGATTCCGTCGAAAAAAATCTTTATATTTTATATTGCCTTTGGGTTTGAGTTCCGAATAGAGTCAACAATTGAAACTTGTTCGAGTTCCTACTTGACTAATCGGAAAATGTCATATAAATAGTAATGATACATAGCGCTTGTATACTCGAAGATCGAAATCTGATATCAAATACAAGTTTTGGATTCCGAATTTGATTGTTTGTACTTTCGTTTTGTGCGTTTGAAATAGGGTAAAACAACAAAAATGGGAGTTGCATTGATAAAGTCAAATGGAAATGAAATGCTGCAACTGATGAAAGAAGTTTCTTGGTGCTCACACAGGAAGCCAGAATTTGACATTTAACTTAAACTTATGGTAATTGATCAGGGCAACGTTTTCCAACGTTTGGACAAATCGGGTAGTGGGCATTATTGACTGGCTGGGGCATCCTATTAAAATTCTAAGTTAGTTGAGTTATGTTAGGAAGCTCTTTGTTCTTGTAATCAAATGTTTTTCATCTTCTTGGATAACAACATTTTCTATAAAGTTAATAAAGAAAAGAATGACCAACTTCATATTCATTTCAGGGTCAACACCCAATGTAGAGAAGACCCATGTGGTGTATGCCAGAAAGGTGTGGTCAGGAACTCCATATACTGCCCTTCTTGTAATCCCTGGATACATAAACGATGTAGCCGCATAAAGGGTATCCTTTCAACCGCTGTGAACTTCAAATGTTCCACCTGCGTCA
>JAUUEB010487210.1:0-10845 GCA_032362205.1 Clione limacina | reverse complement strand
TTTGGCTGACTTTTTAACCACTCTGTAGACCCCTCTCTCTCTCTCTCTCTCTCTCTCCACTATGCGCAAATATGCCACCACCCACTTTTAAAATTTATATTTGAAACACCCCATATTATAGTTCACTTTTGGTTTCAGCTTTCGTTTCCTGTTTACTTAATACGGAAATCTAAATTTGTGTTCATTAGGCTGAGGCTCCTACTTTAAGAACTTGCAAGTGTTTCCATATTTAGTTTCAAGGCATCTTCGTTCTATATTTCCTCTGTAAAATACCCTCCAAAAATTATATATATTTTTTACAGTCGACCGATTTTCACCAAAAACATAACCACACAAAACTGTGGCTGTTATTTCATTGCATACACACACACATCAATACGTTTTGAATTATATTGTGTAAATGTGTAGGCTCTATACTTGTTTTCTGTAAACCTGTTATAGAAAGCAACCATTTTCCTGCATTAGATAATGGTAAGGAAGGTGTACTTCATTTGATCAGGAAAAATCGTACAATATCCTCAGGAAAGCCAGTGACATCTCGTTTATTTGAGAATATATACATTTTATTCCACAGTGTATGTGTGAAGAATTTAAAAACAATTCTGATTCACATACAATTGTATCGGCTATTGTGAGATCACTGCGTTGATGTAACCTAATGTTCCACAGAGTAAGAATGGAAACACATTAAACAACTTTTTAACATGAGCAGTTCTTAAAACACACGAAAATGGGATATTGTCTTTGCAAACTGCTTTGCCATGGCAGTATTAGGCCTGGTGATTTTAAATATTCTGATAGGAAGAGATGGAGTCGGAGATACATTGTTATGTATACCAACATCATTGACAAATGGTTATGACAACCAATATCGTAGATACGAATAACAATAGTTGCCAAATAACGTATATTCGAATAGTGTGTTAAGCATAACCCTTAAACAATCCCCTTAAAAATGTTGAAAGAGGCCTAAATTCAAAAATACCGAATCCACTGGGAAGAATTGCATGTTTTAACGGTTCATGAAGCCATAAGTGGTTTTTACCGGACAAAGTGATTGATGTTTATTCTATTCATTTGATGGCAACGTAAAGGTCCACAGAATGATTGATCATTTAAATACATACTACAGCCAGTTAGTTTAAGTCAGTTACGACAAAGGGGTTTGTCTTTCACTCAATTAAATAGCAAAATATAGGTCACAAGGGAACACAAGGCTTCCGTTAACGTTATCTTAAGAGTGAACCGCAACAGTTTATAACGGAGAAAATCGACACACTTAAAGTAAAGAAGTTCAATCGTTTGCTTATATTGTATATTTATTGTATTGCTGTTGAACCTCAAATACTATTGGACAACATAACTAAGGTTTAAAAAGTTGGCTTACTATAACTGGCCGTATAGCAACACAACAATGTATGGAATAATTTCTTTGTCTCTAAACTTCCGTATCGTTTACGATTGAAAACAACTAGTTTCTGAAATATAGAAAATGTTAATAAAGCATATGTATGGCCTATATATAAATAAGAATGTATTGTTATCACGAAAACAAAGAATCTCCAACATGAATTGAAATCGAAATAAACTAGTAGAGACAAGGTGATAAATATATCAGCTCTATCCTAAGCTATTTAAGACATGTAACGTTTCCGCCAATAATTAGAATTGTAATCACTGGAGAACATTCTTACATCAACTACATTTCGCCGTACGTCAATAATAATGTACAGGGTCTTACAGGAAAACTGACTTGATTACTTACTCTTTGACAAAAATAAAATAATGCATGTTAAAATAATGCATAATAAGCATGCTGTATTGTATATGTTTTTAATTAATATTTCTGCTAAAGATATTTAATGAAATAAATGAGACAAACAATATTATAAAACGTTGGAAGCTTTTTTGACTTAAACAAGTAGGCTTTACGCATAAAAATGTCGAAAAAGCTTCTCTCTAAAAAAATAATAGTTTTAATAAAATTGATAATATGAGCAAGTGATAGCACGAGCTTTTTCTTGTGTACTAGGGAATGTGCATTACAACAAAATAAACGTTTATTGTTACTGGTCAGTGAGCATCCTTCAATATATTGCAAGCGACATCACTGTGACAATGTTTGCAATTATAATCTAACACTTGCAAGACAATAATGTTTGTTCGTGTCGATGGGCTTAGATTAAATGTCAGAATATGAAGTTGTTTATTCTTATCGGCAGCAAAAAATGGTCTTCTATTTTCACAGCCAATCGAATACATGTCAGGAAAAGTTTATCTTACAAATAGACTGGTTGATGACACGATAACACTTTCAATTCTCATTAAATGTTGCGATACTGAGATGGCTGATGATATGAAAAACGTCTTCGGCCTTATGACGCGGGTTGGCCAATTAAAGATTATTCCACGGATTGGATGTCAACCAACACTTCTTAGTGTAACAAGTCATTGTAAGTTGATATTAAGACAAATGTCTTGTATGGTGGAGCCTCATAATCAGCTTCAATCATTCACTGTAAATTTGAGAGAGTGCTATATGCTCACAACAACCTTTATAACATATTATTTTCAGTCATGTTTAAAATCGATTTTGGCTCAGTCATGGTAGATACATTTCTACATACATTTTTTAACGGAGGACATGTTTTTTGTTAGTAATGCAGTAATAGCAAAGCAAACTGGAGAAGAACTTCAATGAACGATGGACAAGTTATAAACAGCTTGCAATACGATCAGCATCATGAAAAGAATATTGCACAGGGTGTACACACTATTAAACATACACTTGTATGTAAAGAAGCTGTATGTTGTGACGATTTCAATTCAATTTGATCAACGGTTTCAGAAAACCTAAAACTTAAAAAGTAAATAAAGTTACGCATAGTTAGGTCTTACAGGAGATTACTTAAAGGTAACACACTGAAAATATGGCAGTCGAAGGTACATGTGCACTTTGCACACTTATTGTCTCGTCTTTATGCAAAACACACATACAAGATCAATAATCCATTAACGGAACATTCGCCGTATCTTCCATATCAATATTGATGTAATATTCCGAGTGTCTATACCCTCCTTGCACAGCAAATCCTATAACGGTACGGACATCATGAGCGCACGCTGGATGCTTGAATGCAAAAATAGGTTTGATATGGTGAACACAAGAGCCCAGAGCAGCCCTCCTAATATGTCGGTGTATCGACATCAGCAGAAGATACCTAAATTATGTCAGTATCAAGGTTGAATACTTGGGTGAGATAGTTATACCTGGAGACGAAAGGATACATCAGATTTGAAAATATCATCGACCTATGACTGTCACCGCCTACAGCAAGTACAGGCAACATAAGAAAAATATGATTAATGAAGAAAACATTCGCAAGTGAACATTTTCATGTGAAAAATCCAAAAAGTAAAAAAAAAATATTTCAGGACAGAATATGCACAAGTATTCCCTTGAACAGTAAGGGAGAAACTATTCACACAGAACAAATATAGCGGCATAAAATGTTTAATTAATTGCAATAATACATCATGATGACAAGCACTCACTCCAGCTTCTCTTCTTTTCGATTATAATCTTGTGTAGTAGTTTTTCGTTTTTGATTGGATACGTCTTTTGATTTACATTCCTTACGACGTTTGATAATATGATATATGCTTGAATTGAGATCATTCTATCGATGGTTAGAAAAAAGGCATATGCAACCTTAGACCTTACCTATTAATGCAATCATGGATATAAATGCCATGTCCATTCATTTTACATCTATACGCATCAAGTATTTTCACATCCTTTGCTAATCGTACAGAAGATGTTTTTATTTATTTTCAGACGACTCAGTGCATTAAGTTGAAGGTGTTACCCATATTAGAATAACTTGTCTTTGTAATATGTTTCGATTCTTTAACATTTTTTGAAATATTGCTTATGCTCCTCAGATAGATGTTTCGGAATAGCTTTAAAATAAAGAATTGTTGTCTTTTTCTTTTTCTTATAACATTGATTAAGTGACATTTTTTCTGACCAGTAATATAGTAGTGAGTGAAGATCAATATGAGGATTAAAACAGTCTATGGCGGCATTATATATTTCATGATCGTCTGCTGGGATCTAACACTAAGATGTAATTTTTTCAGGCAATCAATTGAATTATATAATGAACTAGAGTTGATCAAGATTGTCACATTAGGTAATTCTTCCAATAACTGTATAGTAGCTTTAAAAAGAGCTTGTTATCTTTTTTCTCTTGATAAATTTTTTTTTTCAAGGAACAAAATGCTAAGTCAACCATTCTGACGTATGAGATGAAGACGGGGAATCGTGATGCAAACCAATTATATAGATGGAAATTACAACGGTTGTCATATATGAAATAGCTGAACATAATCATTAACAGCAAGCTACGATATGGAGATAAAGTGGGTTTGCCATAACCGAGTCAATGTAAAACGCGGTGATTGAATATGAACTGATGGCTTGTGTTGAAGTTGGCTCACCTGTTTTGATCATATTGATGGCACCGATCTTTCCACGCACACAATTATATTGTGTAGTGGTATATCTTCTTCTTGTGTGTGTGTGTGTCGGTCTGTGTGTCTGTTTAATCGATAACTTGGGTAATTTAGTTTGGATATCTTTTGTATTTTGGAAGGATGATAAAAACCAGGAATAAATATTCTCCTATTTAAATCCAGAAATAGTTGTGAAACATTGACGGAGCTATGGCCCTAATTGAGTATTTTTGCTATATGTTCTTTGTTAATTTGACAAAAACACGTTGTGGTCACATCTTAAAGGTTAAGAATCTGAAATCTTGCAAGAAGGCCCTTCTAGTGACTATCTAACACTAGTTGTCAAAAGTATTCGAATAATCAATTGAAAAACAGAGTTATGGCCTTTTTGAGTATGTTGCTATATGTCTTTGTTAATTTGTTTGCGAACACGCTGTTATCCCATCGTCAAAGATATAACTCTGAAATTGTGCATAGAGGCTTAATTCACAGGTTCCTAAAAGCTGGAGGTTAATGTTTTGAAAACAAAACATTTTTTGGTAGACTTATGGCCCTTGAGTTGTTTACTATATGTTCTTTGTTACTTGTGTCTGATGTGCGTGGTTGTACTCTCTACGAGAACTCATTTTTCTAGTTTTTGGTGTAAATCACTAAACAATATTACTACTTTTCAAAAGTTTAAGTATGCAGATCTGCACATTATCATTATGATTAGCTAAATTGCACACACACAAACTTTCTCTTACACAAAATTAACAGGCACAATAATAATGGCCTCGAAAGTAATAATTCTGTTTTATCACATAGTGAATTTAAGTACAAATTATAGCTTCATTGATGCAAAAAATGTTCCAAAAGTGACAATTTTTTAGGGAGCTTTGCCCCCTGAGCCTCCACCGGGACTCTGTCCCTGGACCCCTGCCGTGGCCTCAAATTGCCTCTTGTCCTCTCAATTTTGTACCCTGTGTGCTATAGCTATATGGGCAACTTTCATTTTCTGTCATTAGCAACCGTGGTATTCTTTGAAACCTTATGGGTTTAATAATATAAGCATGAATATGGAAACATTTGGGTGACTTTAACTTTTGATGTTTGTTGATTTTGTTATTGAACATTTACGCGCGCCTTTATTACACCCTGCTCATGAAATTACACAATTTTTGCCCTGTGATTATACCCTGCCCATCTGGGAGGTTGGAAGGTCTGTAAATTAACATTGCCAAATGATTCATTTAAGTGTCATCTTGGAAAGTCATGTTATATTCTTAGGGATGCAAAATTGTGGTTTTGGACAAACAATATCAGACCACTCGGAAAATTGTAAATAATGTTTACCAAGTAATACGTTTTTTATGTATTTTTTCTATAAATCCGAGTTATACTAGGTGGCCGGGTATACTAAAAAAAATATTTCTTTTGTGATTTTCAATAAACAACATCATTAAAATGACTATTGAAAACTTTGCAGTATACTTCATCCACTATAAATAGTATCAATGTGCAGACAAGTTATGTAACACACGTGATATTGGAAGTCCTTGAATATTATTGTTTTATTTTAAAAGCCTTGTATACAAAGCACATATCTTACGAGCCACGTTAAAGGATATCGTGGACAAATTTTGACATAGATCTGGTGTGCATCAAAATAAGCGCTGTGTTGAGCATCCGTTTTTTAAATGGGTTCATTGCTTGGGAGGTGTCAGGTAATAAACATTTTCGTTTTATTAAATTATTCTGACAATTTGTAAGATCCCCAAAAGGCACTAGCTATTTAGAGACCTTTTAAAATTATAATAAGATTTTTGAATTCCTGCTTTTCACTGTGTGTCAGTTTACGCAAAAACATGGGTAATTTTGTCCGGATCCCTTTCATTTTTGGAAGGATGATATAGACCAAAATTACAATATCTGCTATTTAAATCCAGAAGTATTTGTAAAAAAATCGACGGAGTTATGCCCCTTATTCATTTTTTTTGCTATAATTATTATGTTCTTTGTTAATTTGGCGAAAACACGCTGTGGTCATATCTTGAGAGTTAAGAATCAGAAATCTTGCACATAGACTCTTCTAGTGACTATCTAAAACCAGCTTTAACAATTTTTTTAATAATCTATTTAAAAACAGAAATATGGCCCTTTGAATATTTTGCTATATGTCTTTGTTAATTGTTGGCGAACACGCTGTGGTCCCATCGTCAAAGATATAAATCTGAAATTTTACACAGAGGCTTAATTCGTGGGTCCCTAAAAGCTGAAAACAAAACAGTTTTGACAGAGTTATACCTCTTTTTTAATGTCCAGGTACGTTATTTAGGCAATGGACGCAGTAGGAGTAAGACTATGAAATATTGCACACAGGCTCTTCTAGGGACATTCTAAAAATATTCTTCTCAGATTTTTGAAAATATTTTTACAGAGTTATGGCCCTTAAGTTGTTTGCTATGTTCTTTGTTATTTGTGTCTGATGTGCGTGGTTGTACTCTCTACGAGTACTTATTTTTCTAGTTCATTATGTAATCTAAACCCTTTGTTCTTCGATAGTACACAAATGTTAATCGTTCTGCTGTTTTTTATTAATTAAATTAGGCGCCATCTTCTATTTGCCCCAATTTTTTTTTTCGTGTGCAACTTTTTTTCAAGAGTGTTTATGCCAAGTTTCATGCTTTAGAGAGTGCATGAAGTATTATTTCTATAGGCAAGCGCCAATAGGTGATTATATCAGCGAATTACATTTCTAACACCTGGCGTTAACTTTGAACTTTGACAATAACCTCTGTGTCTGGTATAAGCTCTTTGATTGTCAAGCCTGTTGATTTTTTGCAATTAAAACAAAACAAGTTGATAAGAGATTAAAACTATTATTACAGAAAATTGTCTCACAGGAGATTGAGGACAGGATGCAGTACTAGGAACCCATTCATATTTCTACCATGGCAAAGATATCACGTCGATAAGCTTTATTTCTCAAGTTACGCCAAAATGATTATTTCTATACATTTTGGATTTTTTCCCTATTGTCCTCTTCGCGTCAAAGCGTCATAATACTGATTTAAAAACTAGCGCGCACTTCCGAATTGAATACGCACTAAAAGCGAGTAAACGGAATTCAAACTAATTCATATAAAATGTGCATTCTGATGAATTGCAAAAGTTTATTTCTAGGCTGTGGTAACAAACTTTGTTTACAAAGACCCCGTCAATTTGGTTTTGGTTTCCTTCTTTTAGTGGAACGCAGGAACGTATCTAGGATTTTCAATAGAGGGAGCATATTGGCAAATACTGTGGGTGAGTAAACGTTCGTAAGGACATATTACTTGTGGACGTGAATCAAGAAAATCGATAATATAATGAGATACAAGACAAATACAACAAGGTATCAATATCTTGTGACGTCACTGTATTGGCTGCTTGGGTACACATAATGTCGTGTGTGAGCTGTGTTAACCACTGCAGGATAGAACTATCTCAGTGGGCCGCCATATGGCTGTACCGGAAGTCGCTCAACCGTTTCATCACGTGACAAATACCAGCAAATCAAATATCAGCATTAACGCCGGAAGTGACGAAATAACTACAACACCCGTAAAACTAATTGTGTCCTATTCTAATCTGTATCTTTGCACCATCACAGATTAAGAATAGCCCACCGTCTGTATTGATTGATTCCCCACCTTCCATTCTTCGAGCCTGGCATTGTGACTAGAGTTCAAGTTTTTATTAATTCAAAGTCACGCTAGGGGCAAAAAAAGTTATTATTGCTGCATAGTGGCTGTTTTGTGCTATTTCATAGAGTTTAAGTACACTCGAAAGAGATTATATATTTGACGAAATTATCACATTAATTGTAGTACTATTAGTACTAGTGGAGTTACTAAATGCATGCAACGACACCTCGGTCTTTAAATCGTTAGACGCTATAACTGGAATTATGGCGTGGAAAATGTTATTCCAAGATCAGTTCACAAAAGTCACAGTATTATTAGTAGTAGTATCATTCATGCTTTATTGAGAACACATGTCACTGTATCATAGCCTTAAACTAACTACTTGATACAGCAAACAAAACGTCGTGTCTAATGAATGGAGTGAGCTACGTTATCTCTGTACTCATACACAGAACAAAGTCACAATCTTTCACTGTTAGTTAACTTTGGAGTGGAGATCGATAACTGGTCATTGGTCAAACGGTCCGTTCACGTGTTATTAAACTCGTTGTTATATTATTGGTAACCGTTCATGGTCAGTTGGTTAGACATGAATCAAATTAGAAGAGTCTAGACACATGTCGTTGATTAAG
Organism: Clione limacina; assembly: GCA_032362205.1. Classification (NCBI taxonomy): domain Eukaryota; kingdom Metazoa; phylum Mollusca; class Gastropoda; order Pteropoda; family Clionidae; genus Clione; species Clione limacina. Next base: position 2,027 of record JAUUEB010487210.1, on the reverse strand, counting down.
AAAATCGTCAATTAATTTTCTCTTGCATGGAACCAGCGATAAGATGGTATGATGGTACAAGTTCACATGCAACTGACCGGAAGTATGGCGACCATGAGGCCTTTAATGTCAGATGGTCACGGGTTCCATCACGGCCAATGCCGGATGTTTCATATATTCTTGTCTTAAATCCTACAGTCTATGTGTGTCTTTTGCATGTAATATTGTGTCAAACTCATCAGTGCTAATATAATTTACCAAACGTACCGAAGAGGAGGTTAAAACTTTCAGACGAACACTTGTTTTATATTTTTTTCTCTATAAACAAGTTTAGTCTGTATTTCACTAGCCCTTTACTGACACTAGCAAATGTACATCACTTTAAATCAGGCCCGTAATCATGATTTTCAATAGGGGGGTCAAATATGGTTTGTGTCAAATCAAAGGCCACGAAGCAGCCACAAATTTGAAATAAGTTAAAAATGTTGCGAATTATGATTATTTTGGATTCAATAAGGGGGATGGGTGGCCATTCCCCAATGTGCCCTCCCGTCTAATCGCCTCATTTAAGTTCTAAGATGTGAATGTTAAAAACAATGCATAAGAGTGTTTATTATTCATATAGATATTGAAAGAATATGTGGAGCAAACACTCTGCTTATCTAAGATCTCACATGACACAATATTCATCATTTTGACGGTGATTGCAGTTTGTTGAGAAACTAATTGGGTACGACAAAATTCAATTATATCAACGAAAAAAATACTAATGTTGCTTCAAAACTGTTTGAGATGCAATAGTCACCTGACCACATTGCAGCGGCTATTTTTAGATGTCTCTAGTCTCGGTGTCACATGGTTTATCAACAATAATACCCATTATCGAGCATGACCTGAGACCTGAGTGATTGAATAAGATAACATCTGTCGATACATTGGCCCTCTGTCCACAATTAGCTCTCCAATACTTTAGACACAATTTACATAAACTCATTGAAATTGTTTTAATCTCATTTGGAGTAATATTGCCGCAAGGAGTATCCCAACCCACAGAATGCAAATTATTATTTCCCTTTGGAATTACTAATCATTTTATTATCATATTATAGACCTGAAGAAGATAACTAATAACAAAATAATGATTGATAAAGTAGAATGACGTCACATTCCTAGAATAACTATAACTGATCTCATTGATTATTTAGATTCAGTGTTCATTTAGAGACGCCTTCTTATATTGATATTTTACTCTAAAGATGTCAGCGTTAGTCTTGTAGCCATCGCATTCCTTCAACACAGTTATTAGATAGTAGGAAGAAGGAAGTATCAATACCACTTGAAATCAGGGCCGTCCATAAGGGGGACAGGGGCCCCCCACAAAAGCAAGAAAAAAATGGAAAAGAGGCAAAAACGAGGGGAGAAAGCAAAAAGAGAGAAGGAAATGGATAAACAAAGAAGAAAGGAAAACAAAGAAGACAAAAGATGTAAAGAAATCCTATGGGGGCCCAAAGTAGGGGGCCCCTTATTGGGGACCCCTATGAAAAAAAGAAAAAGACAAAGATAAATCCACAAATGAGGCCACGGGCCCCCACAAAAAAATTCAAGAAAATGAAAAAGAAAGCTGTGAGGGGGAGAAGAAAAAAACAGAGCGGGGGTGGGGGGAAAGCAAAAAAAGTGCCAACTTTTGACATGTAAAACTAAAAGCATAGCATTTTAACATCAAAATTCTGCTTCCTTTTTATACTTCACTACTTGATATTTCCATTGAGAACATCATCAGTATATTCGACAAACTATTTAATACATCAAGTAACTTCATGGTTTTCACCAATTTTATTATTGTCTTTTGACAGTTTCATGAATGCTTTTGGTAATAATTGATTTTTTTTTTTCAGTGTGATTTGAATCAACTGATAATAGAATTAAATACCATTCATATTTGACTCTGGCCTCATTTGCATGTTCCCTAACAGTACCCGGAATGAACCCAGGTAGAATATGTTGGGATCCCCCCCCCCTACCGGTTCCAAAAATGCTTTAAAATGCAC
>JAUUEB010487199.1:0-10845 GCA_032362205.1 Clione limacina | reverse complement strand
ACACACACACATACACACACACACACACACACACACACACACAAACACACACACACACACACACACACACACACACAATAAAAAATATACCACTACACAATATAATTGTGTGCGTGGAATCGAATCGCTCATAATCAAAATAAGTTACCTATCATGATTGACGTAATAAACAAATATTAATGAGAGTTGCAGATGAATGTACTGTTCAAAAAATGTTTTCACAGGTTTAAAACGGCAGATACATTCATATTAAGTTGAAATGCAATATTAGTCTGGTGCCTGTCATTTTGACAACTGATTTCTCGACAGCGCACCGTGTAATTACGAATTATGAATATCAAATAGACATTCAGAAATACCAGGAATTAAAGCTATTACTGACATCAAGTTCGAATGAAAAGCAGGGTGTGGATCCACTTATAAACGTCCTATTGTCTGCACCACTGTTCACTATCCCAAACTTTTGTATTAAAGTATTTTATATTTATTGAGTACTTAAATACAGCTCTATGTTAAATAAAAAAGTTACTTGTAGCATTACTTAAATGTAGCGCAACTCGATTCGATTCAGGAAGGGATAACGCAGTGTGCAAAATGGTAAAACATTATCTCACGAATATCGTTGATGAAATCCACTGCTGGTATGTGTTATCATAATCGGGTACACCATGTATATTGCACTTATGCCAGATGATTGTTTGCCGTACGGCTTACCGTGCATTCAAAAAGTGCACATGCCTTGAACGACAAGGAAAAATACTGACACGCCATAATGGATGATAAAGATGCATTCCCAAGAATGATAGAAACATATTATGTGAGTATGTCTTTTATTCAGTTAATCGCAAACTTATACTTTCCGATTTTAATACGGATCTTTATTTAACAACATAATACCATATTTCATGTATAGTTGTGAATCATTTTTAGTTATTGTGTTCAGAAACAGACATACACACCTGGGGATATCTTTATCCTCTGGTGTCGGATATCAAACATTTTGTAACACAGCAGAACCCAAGGACATTGAGTCTAGAGGTTTGTAACAAATCACTCACCAAAGAAAGAGGATGGCCATTACACAAGAGGGTAACTCCAGCTACTTTGTCTTCTCAACATTATTTATTTAGGTATTGATAATCCTTGAATATATAAACCCTAAAAAAAGTGTGTGTTTTAGGGATGTAAAATATACTAAACAGTACCTGTCCATTGATAAAAAACAACATGTGAATAGCTTCCCTAATAGACCTTTTTCGGCTCTTCATGGAAGAGACTTGCGTTATATTAAATCTGTTTTTACGTTATGAAAAAGATGTTCCCTTGTTTTTACGTCATCCGCACATATTTTTCCGTAAACGTCACTATCCAAGGACGCACTAAATGTAGACACTAGAGTTGGGTGATCGTGGTTTTGTTGGATTTCAAGATGTAAAACACTCCAATTGCATGAATTTTGTTTAAATTTCGACTGACCTAGTTTGTATTGTTATGCGGAAAGACATATGCTAACATCTATTATTTCTGATAGCAGCTAAATGCAACCAAAAAGATCATTATATTTGAAAAATTTCACACGATGCTGTAAGTCAACAAATTGTGAGAGTTAAGATAAATAGGTCAATCATGTTTTCAAAGGTTATTTGTTCTGTCAAATAACATTGCATATCTTTGAAAGTGTGAAGAAATCTTTCATAAGTGCTGCTGTTATCGATAATTTTTAGATCAGTAAAAAATATATTTGAATAAAGCATGATTTTTATAACGATCTTAACTGTTTACCCGTACCTACCAATACATAAAAACTATGGTTACACACACTTAAAAAACATGTAAATAAATATTCAGTAAATGCGTGGTCCAAAATAATGATGATAAATATCCTAATATTGCAGTAAAGGCAAGGACACTAACGGTGTGGATTTTTTTTCAAATGCCGTACTTCTGCTTAACATATTTAGATAGTCATTTAATGTTACATCTAAATTGTCTTAGAAATAATCTAAAACTTTCGTAATTTCAAATGTACTACATTAAGTAAATGAAATTTGGTGGCCGAACATTTAAGCACGCACCGCTATGCACCGCACTGCACCACACTGCACCGCACCGCACTGCACCGCAAGGCAATGCACCGCACTGCACCGCACTGTACCGCACTGCACCGCACTGCACCGCACTGCATCGCACTGCACTGCACTGCATCGCACTGCACCGCACTGCACCGCACTGCACCGCACTGCACCGCACTGCACCGCACTGCAACGCACTGCACCGCACTGCACGGCACTGCACCGCACTGCACTGCATCGCACTGCATCGCACTGCATCGCACTGCATCGCACTGCATCGCACTGCACCGAACAGAGGTATTATGATCTGTGCGTGGCAGAAAAGTCATCTTCTCGTTAATAAGAAAGGTGTCCCTTCTTAGATGCTTTAGACGCTTTGCAATACGATAGTGCATTTAAACAGTTATATACGTACCTTGGAATACTAGGAATGTAATGTTGTTTTCACCCCCATCCCCAAAGGACTATATCGGACCTCCTTTGTAATTACCTTCAGGGTGTCTAGCAGTATATTTTTTGGAATAAATGAATACTTTCTGGCTCATTTTCGATACCAAATGTATGCAACATTCGTTTTTTTTAAGCTTGTTTTATTCATTTGTGAACATGGCAGACAACTTTATGTTACGCTGATATTGTTTGGAGAGAACAGGTCGCATATGGTGTTGTCTTAATGCCCCTTGGTCTCATGTATAACTTTTTCTATTATTCTCTCATCTTCTTTTAGTACTGGATGTTTCGCATTTTCCCACTTCATCAAACCTTTGGATATTCCGTTCTCATAAGGTATGGCATAATATCGTCAAACTCGTCTCTTTTAAATTTGGTATACGATCCCAGCGAGGTAGTATTCACTATGACATTGTCTAAGCATAGCTTTTGTTTGATATAATTTCTTTCGATGTCCTGAACATTGGTCAGCCATATTGGTCAGTCCGTGCACTATTTCTGAGGGGATTCAAAAGATTATGTTCACAAACCGTACCGGTTGATGCAAACTATGTTATGTGTAGTCCTGGAAAAGGCGGGGGATGTGTGAAGCAACCTTTAATTCTCCCCTGAGTAAATGTTCGGATAGCCTAGCGTCATCATAATAAATCTGCGCATGTGCTTGTTGTTATATTATCGATTAGAACAAATAAAGAGAACTGTCGAGAACAAGTCTGTTTATCACGTGTACGAAAAAATAAACATATCGCATTCCCTCATTGCTAAGATGTTTTACTTGTATCTGTAGTGTTGGTTTTTATTGAACTTGAATAAGGGGTCCAGTTATCGCCTAGTTATTTCTAAAGATGTCACGTTGGATAAGTCTTTCTATAAACTTTTGTCAGCAACCATGTTATTGTGCTTATAGTATTGACATAACATGAATTGGGTCCATTTAGTCATGTTTTAGTAACGAGTCTGGGCGCTCGAGTTTTCAGTGTACGGGTATTTCTGGCAACTGATCCATTATTTGATTGTTCTTACATCCGCAATGACCCCTCCCACTGCTTTGACTTCGATCACATTATTTTGTTCTAAGCATACATCATTATTTTTATAACTTTAGATAAATAGAACCTGTTGTTGAATTTCCAAGAAATAAACTATTAGAGGGGAGTCATTGAACCTGAAAACTACGGTATAAGATTTCCGTAATTAGCTTGTGAAAGCAAAAAGAAAACAATACAAATTAAGTCTCCACTATATGGGCCATGCAGACAATCGGGAAATCTAACGAGTTATGCAAATATCATTATGTATTATGTATTGCCATGGGAGCGTTGAGATGCTATTTGCGTCCACTTGAGTGTCTCTTACTTTGCTTCTTTCAAAAAGACATATCATTATGTCTAATGATCGTATTACATAAGAATATTATGAGATTGGATATTTACTTCCTTGGTATAATTGGTTTTCCAATAATAAATTTTGCAATGTTTTCTTTTTCTTTTCACTGTATGTTCAACATCTGATTCTGTATTTTGATGAACTTTGAAATTACCAGGAAACAGAAATAAACAAAAGAGTTTATCATCTCACTTTCCAGGAAAATATAATTTACTGACAACATTGTGCTACACATGAATAAGCTAGCAATTCTGACACTGCATATTCAATTCGGGTACCTGTAATCATTTGGAGTAAACAGTCTTATAACTTATACTGCAATAGGCTTAATTAGTTTAGAATATTTATATTTCATGAGTAACTTCATAATTTTTTCAACCCGTTTAATTTGCGTTATATGTATATGATCATTTATTCATTTATTCTGCAATTACAATTTATTAATATAAAATACTCCATTACAAAATTAAATTATCTTTTTGTATTTTAGAAAAAAAAATCATTATAACTAAAGCGAAATTATGTTTTGAAAAACTTTAGACTCATTGAATACATTGAATATAATATACCTACATTCAGTTAACGTTTCTAAACAAAGGGTGTTTCATGCTATTTTGTTTAAAGACTGTGAATCTGTTTTGAACTCTTATAGCAGGTGTTTTCCTACATATACAGCGTTCAAAACAGATCTAATCATTTGATTGAAGGGTTGTCACAATATCGCCTGTGGAGAAATGCTCGGGCAATTCTAGTGGCAAGACTCGACTATTGGTTTCCGAAAGGATTTATCATTCATCGTATCTCACTTGGTGCAGCTCATTTACTCTCAATCACAATCAACAGTTTTACCGTCTATAAAGTCTCAAGCAAAGATTCCAAATGGGTTCATCATTTACAACTTGTAGTGACTATACGTCAAGAAGTAAATGACTTTTGCTGAAGTTGTTTAAATATAATACATATCACAGTATATGCAGATAAATAGCAAATATAGTGTGACCGGGCTGCTATCATATTTCCAGGACATAATATTGTCGTCATCCAAACAGATGTTTTTTTCTAAGATCCTTTTTACAAATTGCACTGTAGATATTTTATACTATTATCAAATCGTGTTTATCTAAATCAAAGTTGAAATGTTTTTTGTCAACTGCAAATACTGAATAAACGAAATAATATCTCCTCTGTTAATATTCAGGCGGCTTTCCTCTCATATTAATATTGGTTTATTATATATATGGCTCTTCTTCTTTGTATATGCACATATTTAAAATGACTTCGATTTTAGAATTTGTTTTTATAAATAGTTTCTAAGTCATTTCAATCTTTTAACACAGAAATGCACACGTTATTCTGTTTTGTATAGCGAAACTTGTGAACATAAATCATTATTGAAAATATTCCATAGGTTGGAGGAGTTGATTTGACTTTGGTAATCTTTTGATTGAAACGTGTATGCCAAACAAATAACTTCGATAAATGAATCCGTAAAACACTTTTATTGATAGTTTAACATTGAATCGCTATAAACAGTATTATTTCTCTCTTTCAAACACTGCTATACATTCAAGCGATAAATACAAAAACAACATGTATTTTGAGAACATGTATTTGGCTTTCCTCTTGTCAACTCGTGAATAAAAAGAGCATAGATATGTTGTTTTAAATAAAAGCCACAAAGTAAGTACAAATTTGACTCTTCTGATTTTCATATGTAAATATATACATAGACGATATATACTACGTGTTGATGAATATGCTCTACTTTACCATGTATATTATTTATTACTAACTTCAACACAGAAAAGCAAATAATTCTTATGATTTGAATAACGAAATTGCTGTCTAGAAATCTTGGTTAAGGATTGATTATACTTTAAGAATATTTCTGATTCCGACTTGTATGCTGCCAAACAATTTCGATAAACCGTTCATCCTTTAATAGTTCACATTTAATCGCCTTTATCAGTATTTCCAAGTCTGACTGATTTCAGACTGTCTTTCTGACGCAAGACACCGAACGATGAACTACCGTTGTCATTGAAAAATTCGACAAACACACGGGGAGGTCCATCCGGACGCTCTTTATTATTCTCCTTGTGAACATTTGTCATCGACCATCTTCTGAATGTATGAGCAGACTTTCTTTCCACGCACTTCCTTTTAATCCTTATGGAAGAACGGATTGAATTCAGATATATTTCTTGTTTTATTTGTAAATCGCTAGAATCTTTCCATCTCCAACTTGTTTACATTCATAGTCAACTCCTCAAACTGCTTGTATCACGACTTTTACTTGATTAGTTGCTGTAATCTCAGACTTGTTTCAAGTTTGTTGACGTTTATTTTTCACTCGTGGATACTGTTTATTGAAATGTGTGAACAAAGAAAGCTGCGGACAAGAGTGTTGACGAGTTGTTATTTTAAGAGAAAACATTTCCAATCAGCCCTTTGTATTTTGCACTTGGAGGTGATTATCGTTTAGTTTGTTGTTGTTGTTGCATCAGCAAACCTCAGATTGTCTGAACAATAAAGAAAGATTAAAAGTAATGTAAGAGCTTTAAACTATTGGGCGTACAAAACATGTATAACGTATCAATAACAAGTTTCGTTCGTGAAAACACATTTTACTGATTGCATATAATTCTAAAAGCAGGGAAGAACAAAGGTTAGATTTGTCAATTATTTGTATGCAACTGGTTGGAAGATAATTACCTGTACAACATGGCTTTGTCAGTCTGGTAAGACTTCAATAGTCTAAAGTTTGTTCAACTTAAATTGATGTCTCGTTCTACTATTTCGCATTTCAATGAGCAATTCACTGCTCTTTGTTGATAACCATCATTTCCTGCACAAATTGCTATGAAAGGTATATTTTGACAAAATCTCCATTTTAGAATAGTTATTTCTTTCACACATCTTTGTGATCAAGTTAAATTAGCATGTACTTATTATATTCGTGACAGACGTACGTTGCTTGTCATGTATAACAATATACACTGAATTAAATGCTTGTATGTGTGTTTATATGAGCGACGATTTCTTAAAAAAAGATGGAGATAGCCAAGGGTACTAAACATATATCCTAAAGATATATGCATAAATTGTGTACACTGCACTATTGGACGCGACTATTGAAAACGAAACCAAATCGCACCAATTCCATGCACCGGAACGCACTTAATGTGAACATCTAAGAAGAGCGAGAAGTAGGATTATCAATGCAAGGTCAGCCTTTGTCGAATAGACTTGCATATTAGTATTCGTTCTTCTACTTCTTCTTCTTAACGCGATGGAAACTCGTTTACGGGGTGTAATAAAGAATTTAATAAATCTCATTGTCTTACAAGTAGCACTTGTACATCATGAAATAATGAACTCGCAAGCTCGTTCATTATTACAGGATGTACATGTGCCACTTGTCAGACAATAAGATTGATTAAATACATAAGATTTGACTTCTGTTTTCCCTATAACATTTTGTTTTGCCCATTCTGCTGCAGGAAACCTTCTGATGCAAGCTGAGGACCTGGACACTGTTGTGGCTAGCAGCATTGTACACACTCTGAGTCATCTGGTCACGTGTCACTCACCTACCAAAGATGGCGGCAGTCAGTGAGTTGTTTTATGCCTGTTAACTGTAGTAGTCAGATTAAGTGTAAAATTGAAAACCACCAAGGACAAAACAATAACATGTAACAAAGTTCAAACAGATGAATATCTGTATAAGAACAATTTTATCATGACAAATACACAGGCTTGAAAAAGATGAACATAGTTGGGCAACAGGCAGACAGAAGAGGTTGGAATAATGTACAGTTGAACTTGCTCAACGTCCACCTTTGGTAAGAGGTCACCTGTAGTAAGTGTCCACCTTTGAGCATGACCATTAAATTTTATTCTTTATAAGATTCTTTAGATGTCAACTTGCTGTCAGAGGCCACCTGTAGTAGGCGGCCAGTTTGCCTGCTGATAATCACTGGCCTCCTAGAGCAAGTTTAACTGTATTAATCTTCAGCAGATGTAGTAGGCCAATAGATTTGCTCTACAGTTGGCGCAAGATTACCTTTAGTTTTTAAACGTCTCCATCAACACAGGATAGGCTTTATCAGCTAATTTTACACTTTAACATGCTGTCGCACACAGGTTATAAGGTATAACACAACTGGGACATACGCCCCTGTCACAGTTTACTAACATTGGGCTGACTAGACTTAGAAAGGGTTTCTTAATGTCAGCCGTTTTTCAAATACAATTTCAAAAGGTCATGAGTACTAGACTCTAAGTCAGGGTGTTAGACAACCTTAACTCTTTTTTACATTTAAAAAGAATTCCGTTTTAACAATCCACTGTTTTTCCAATGAAATTCCATATGCGAGGGGTAAAAAAGCATGACGTATGTTATGTCCCGATCCATGCCCTACTTTATTCCTTAAGGTAGGAATTGTGGACCTGATGCGCCACAGTCGACTACGCTGGTTTGGCCACCTAGCAAGAAAGGAGGAGAGCAGCTGGTTGAGGCAGGTACAAGACTTGGTGATCCCAGGTGACCCTGTCGCTGGTCGGCCTCCAAAGTCCTGGAGAGAAAATATCACAGAGGACCTCAAAGCTAAGGGCCTAGCACCAGAGCTTGCCCTGAACCGTGACACGTGGCGAAGTAGTAGGGGAAAAGTGTAACCCATGCTACATGGAAAATACACTATAAATGATGATGATGATGATGAGGAGGAAACAGTCACATTCATGTCCGTCTCAAATGCAAGTGAAACACACTTGGACTAGTCTTCAAGTAAAATGTTGGTGTTTTTTTTGCTAAAATTAATCTTTGATGCCCCAAATTATCGCTTAAAATTTATATTTTTTTCCGTTTAGCCAGTAACATCCATTTTTCTGACGGTTTAAGCATCTTTCATTTGTCAAAGATAAGGAGAGGAAACAAACGAGTCGGGTTTTTGTTCCATTTAAGCGGAAATTCATCTTACGCGTGTGTGGTCTTAATGAGTTTTACTGCATATGTAATGTTTGTGTTGTGTTCTAATACTGAGTTATATTAATTTTCGTTAATTTCTAGTGTATCAGCAGCATGTCACAACTACCAGTTCCAGGCTTCACTCTTTCTGGCGTCTCAATCTGAAATTGAATCTTTGGAAAACATGGTGCACAAGCTTGAGGAAGGTACATCTCATGCTTTTTTTTTGTTTTTTTAATGTAACCCTTTTAACAAGAAAATGATATTTAGAGTGAATGCAAATCACATTAATATTGATTGTCATGTGAATACCCTATGTCACCAAATCGTTTGACATATAGCTTGTTATTCATTTTTAAGTTGTACAGTGTACATTATATCTTTGTGACACCAACACTAAATGTGACTACATTCACCATGCTTTTTTATGATCCAGCTTACACTGATAACCTAAGGGATTAAAAAACCACTTTGCATTCATTTTTCATAATTTTCATTAATAGCATTTACTTCAGGGGCGGAATTGCCAACTGGTTAAGGCAGCAGACTTTAGAGCCGGTCGGATGGAACAAATGGTTGAAAATTTGTAAAAAGTAAACATTGTGGTATGTGGGAACGATGCTTCACGCTCATGCAAATTAGCTTTCATAAACAGTGGTTGTATGTACCTTTAGATCCCACTTGGTAGGCAGGGTCAAGCACCTAATCCTCTCGGAGACAGACAATAGAGTGTAGAGGTTCTGTGTGCATGTTGCTCATGCTAAAGATTCCTTGGTGGTAAATAATTGAAGGAAGAGTCGCTGACAAAGTTAATGTTAAAAAATTCAAACGTCCTACTTAGAAACTGTAGCACACTAACATTCTAAATAATTAGTACCTTCTGAGAGAGATAGCCATCGCCTTTCTGCGCGAAGGGAAACATCAAAGTATATATTTAAATCATGTTTTAAGCAAAACATGTGTTAAAAGCAGAACACTCATGAAAAAAATCGGTCAACAATAAGAATTGACAAAAGAGAGATACTCCTAATATCAATATCTTGTCTGTTGTAGCAGAAGTAAGTCATTTTGGTAACAGGTCTAAAGGTTAAATCCCAGTATCAATAGATTAATATGCCTGTGATTGGTATCATCTTCCTCATCTAGATATCATCTAGATGTTAAAGGCATGAAATTGTTATGTTATGATTTAAACTGTCTGCCAAAGGTTTGAAAATTATTTGGATTTTTGACATCTTCTTTTGGAGTAGTTTTCCATGTTGAAAAACGCTTCGAAAACAGAATGAGTAATAAGTTTTCATTCCTCAATGTTTGTCTTGTGATAAAACCTGTTTGTGAACCACTCATTTGATTGAAGTTTTTCTTTTCCCATTGAATTTTTTCCCTCATTAAACTTCCCACTCACAGTTTTTACTTTGTCATGTTCAGGTGAAAGTCCTCCAATGTTCAATGAGATTACAGCCGACTTGAGCAAACTGAGTAGCGAAGTTCACAAGTTTGCCTTTGAGATCGTGTTCAGTCAACTTAAGACATATCTTAGTGGTGTCTCAAATATGGAGGTGAGTTCTTAAGATTGTGTTCAGTCAACTTAAGACAGTTCTGAGTGGTGTCTCAAACATGGAGGTGAGTCCTTAGGATTGTGTTCAGTCAAATTAAGACATATCTTAGTGGTGTCTCAAACATGGAGGTGAGTTCTTAAGATTGTGTTCAGTCAACTTAAGACATATCTGAGTGGTGTCTTAAACATGGAGGTGAGTTCTTAAGATTGTGTTCAGTCAAATTAAGACATATCTTAGTGGTGTCTCAAACATGGAGGTGAGTTCTTAAGATTGTGTTCAGTCAACTTAAGACATATCTGAGTGGTGTCTTAAACATGGAGGTGAGTTCTTAAGATTGTGTTCAGTCAAATTAAGACATATCTTAGTGGTGTCTCAAACATGGAGGTGAGTTCTTAAGATTGTGTTCAGT
>JAUUEB010487188.1:0-10846 GCA_032362205.1 Clione limacina | reverse complement strand
ATATTTTAGATGTTTTGAGCTAAATCCATGCATTCAGACATGCAAAACATGATTTTTAGTGGTATTTTTATACAAGCAATCCGTTTTTGAGGTCAGTTTTCGAATTGTTTGTCAAATTATGCCAAAATTTGATATTTTCAATTTTATTGATTTTTGTAGAAATCAGAAAAAAATTGTTTTATCCATAGATTATTCAATAAATCAACTGTTATTTCAGTCAGATATTTAACCCAAATACTGAACATCAAGAAGATTTAAAAAATGATACTTGACAATTCCATGTATTGTTATTATTGCAGTTTTTGTCTTCTTTTAAAGCCCTTTAAAAAACTGCTGACTCGGCATTTCTATCGGACATATTTTCTGAATTTTTTCAAAAATCTATTTCATATGTAAGACAAAGATTTTGACGAAATTTCAAGATGTTTCTTCTCCTTTTAATGAGATTTTGAGAATTAAAAATGTGAGTACATTTTCGCCGAACTTTTGCCACGCAGCATAGAATATATCGTGACTTAATACATAAGATGAATATAAAAGTAGATCACTCACCATCAAATTGCCAGTAGAATATTTAATCTTTGTGAAAAGTTCACTGGATAATAATTAATTATTCTCTAGTTGAGCTATAGTGGAATATGTCTAATTGATTTCTATAGCTAATGTGATCTATTTTGTGAATATTCTACAGATCCTGATGATATAATTTAACTTTAAAAAGTTCAATAAATATCTCCATGTAATACAATAATTGAGTTTTGTTGTTGTACTCTATAATTAGGATGTTTTGTTTTATGAATGAAGATAATGCATGACAAGTATCACAACACTACAACAAGGGGCGCTGAAAATATTATTATACTTGAAGAAATAAGTAAGTGAAATGCCTACACAGCTTGAAATGTCTAAAAATAAAACCAAAAAGATAGAAGGCCATGAAAGGCTGAAATAAAAAATGAAATTGGCTGTTTTTAAAGGGCAGAGAGCTGAAACAGATAAACGATTCTGGATTTAAACATAGAAAGGGACGTAATAAAAAGAAAGAAAATGTCTACTCCTGAGTCGATAATCTTCCATAGTTATCAGAAAATTTCAGTGAAGTGCGTTTATATCAGGTTGTCTCGTCTCACAGTCTCAATAGGTATCGCAATTTGATGGACTGTTGATTAGAAAATTGTCTAACAAATCTTGTAAGTAGCTAGCCGGGCAACCTTATTGTAAATTTAATATAGCTAGTGTTTATACTGATAATCTTAGTTCAAAATGGGAATTAAGGGGTTGATGACTGGCAATCAGTTGGAAGATTCGATTATACTTGTTTACACTTCTTTTTTAAACAAAATTTTACACCGTTGATTTATCAAAACATTTTTGAACGCATTAAAAAAAATACGTTTAGTGGTTGCGTTCTTGACTCAGGCGTGACAGTAACCTGGTTTGATAAGCCTTAAATGGAATTGTAACATTGGTGATGTTTCTACCAGATAGACACATGACATTAGGTTATGAGTTGTATTCGGGTATATATAGATTTCACTTTGATATGAAGAAATAAAATTGGACCAGTCATTTTTGTCAAAAGTGAAAATAACACGAAGACCACCAATAGTATTTGCGTTATACGTACATAAGGAGGTACAGCATACATCATTTTCATTTTGGTGTCTAAAAAGCAGTTCTATGAATAAACAATATGAAAACTAGAAAAAATTAGTAATTGTAGAGAGTACAACCACGACCATCAGAGAAAAAGAAACAAAGAACACATAGCAAAAACTCAAGCGCAATATTTCTGTGACAAATATATTAAAAAAATGAAAAGTTGTTTTAAGAAGGCCCATAGAAGAGCATGTGTAAAATATTTCAGGGTCCTACTCCCGCCGATACGTCTACTGCTTAAAGAACATGACATACATGGAAATCATAAAAGGGACATAGCTCTGTCAAAAATGTGTTTCATTCAGAATAAGGGCCATAACTAAGTTGTTTTTTTAAATATTTTTCAATTTTGATAGCAAACATGGTATACCCGTTCTAAACCATCCTTCTAAAAATGAAAGAGATCCGAGCAAACTTACTCAATTTATCGTGTAAACAAACAGACATTCAAAAGAAAATATACCACAACACAATATAATTGTCGTCACACTCTCCAATCCAATATGAATCCGGCCCTGTGTGTAGCGTCTTAACTTGGACCTGTGCGTGTGGTCTCTCGAAGATAATGATTGAGCTTCAGCACAGAATTATATTTCTTTAAACGACTTTTTCTCATCCCATCACCAGATGTCACATTCACATGTTTCTCTGTTTTAAACAAAGCAACAAGCTCTAACAACAGGTTTGTCAGCCACTTCAATCTTAATCCATGTCTTGGTGTGTGGTCTCTTGTTTATGTCTCTTGTAACGAAATGATAAACAAATTGCGGTCTTCGACAAAGTTCACCATTTAAGCAAAGATCAATTAAAACTCAACTTGTGCCAACCCCCTGTTTGACTTAACTACTCATTTTATCAACACAGTTAAATCCAGAATCTTTATGATACCTCATTTTGCATCAGGTATTAAAATGATCTAGTAATAAATAAAAATCAACACTATACACCTTACCGTTCACATGCCTCTAAATGGCTAATTATGCATAAACCATTTGAAAATTTGAAACAAATTTAACAAACAATCATTAGGTATCCGTAGTTCATTTTAAAATGCACATCTTTGCATTGATTCTATCAAAATATCACGGAACTCTCGGTTAAAGGGGAAAATCCATCAGTATTTAGTACTGAAAAGAGAACCCACATATTCAAGATGCCTCTAAAGTGACAGTTTTTATCATCTTAAAAAGATATAAGTATTGATCCGAATCACTCATTCCCGCTTTCTGGAACTTAGATATTGGTAATATTGGTTTCTAAAGCCAGAGTTGCTTCGAAAAAATATCTTGTCACGAACTGACCATCCGGCCACCTCATTAACATTTTATTCAGATTGTAATAAGCATTGTCGATACTACGTATACACATTTGTGACATGCCTTCTGCATACCCCCCCCCCCCGTTAAACACCCTGTTCTCCCCACTGGTCGGTCAGGATCTTGTCTAATGTCTGTGGTAGGAGGAGGCTTAAAACACCTAACTTTAGTCCAGCCTGGGTTCTGATAATAGAAACCATAAGATATCGAACTAATATTATTCAATGTTTGTAAAAGTTGATCATAAAACAGGCGATCGAATGAAGTTAATATTGCCCGAGTTTCCTTCTATGTGAATCAATAGGATTATCTTACTGCAAAAAAAACAGTTGTTCATGAAATGATTGTCAACCTTCGTGGGTGGTTTATAATTTATAATTATATTTTAGATATGACAAACCTCCACAGGTCACAACAGGTGCGTAGCCATGATTTTGACATATGGGGGCAACCTTTGTTTATGTTAAATAGAAGACCGCAAAGCGACTGACATTTTGAAAATGAGTAACAAGTGGTGCCAATCTAGAGATTTTTGTATCTCAAATGGAGCGACATTCACCATGCCCCTTGCCACGCGTCCGGACGACACCATTTAGAGCCATTTCGCGTTAGTGATTTGTTTTTATAAGTTCACTAGAAATGTCTCTATGCAAGATATTCCTACCTTTAAATAGCACGGCGTGTTTGCCAAATTAACAAAGAACATATTTCAAAAAATTCAATGGCCATAACTCTGGCATTTTTTTCATTTGAAAAAGTTATCATTAGAAGGTCACTAGAAGAGCCTATGTGCAAGTAATGTACAAATTTGAACCCCTTACAATGTAATAGATGTTGCTCATTATTATATTTCTCAATGTAGCGATTATTGTTGTGTTATGTACATTTTAGGTGTTCTCGTTACTCCTTCCAGAATATAATGTATGTTGCAAAAGCCAAACTGACCTTCAAGCCAAACAGTGTCATGACAGCGCTGTATCCTTGTTAATTTCAAGTTAGTGCGTGTTATATTTGATTATTCCATGAATCTATGATCACATGACTCTTACAAAAATCAAGGATTTAAATATTCCTCATGCTTCCCTCAAGCATGCCATTAGTGTTGTCAGAAGCTAAAACTGACCTCTGACTACAAATCTCACTTAGGTATTGCCGTTGTAGTATTATGATTAAACTGTTCACTTTTTGTTGATATTACATCATAACAATATTTGAGATACCATGCCCAACACCATTTTTCATAAACAGTTGACTTAAATGTTCTTACTCGATAAGTAAGGTAAAGTTTAGTCCCATGCTCGTATTTAAGCGTAGGGAAATCAGGAGGAAGAGTCCTGATTCTACTAGGGATAACGCATAATGTGGTAGTTTGTCGTTGCTTTCATCACGCTTCTACTTTTGCTTTACCTAAATAGTGTAGGCTCAGCGAAGCCGACGTGTTGACGATGGGCGTTTATTCTTAACACAAAATATGGTCGCGCCGATAGCTCTAACCCACAGTGTTCTTCGTGATGGACCGATGAAATTACCAACTGTGCTATGAAGCCACCACTTCCTAGGTACACAGTGCACACTCTCAAACGCCATGGATGTTGTCCAACGCGAAAAGTTACCACTAACGACGAGATATCAATAACATGATGCAGTAGTGGTGACATTATGCACTTATTCCAATGCCAATTTAAAAATGTGTTTTGGCTTCTTGTAACGTTCAATACCGCGTTTCTGGTTGTATCAACATTTGTAAAATTGTTTTTTGTGATAAAGATGTCTTGCAAAGTATTACACAACGGTCAATAAAGTAAACGCATTATTTGACTTATACTGATATTTTCACTATGTTATTCTTTACGAATATTTTTAGAAAAATGATTGCAAAATGGATACTCTTGTGCTATTTATTATTAAATATATAAAAGAAATTGCAGAATTGAATGCAGTTAACAGTGTAAAATATTCCATGAAAACAATATTGAAAACTATGAGAAAACCGTAGTAAATTATATGTAAAGTTTCTTTTGATCATGAGTGTATAACAACTGCATTATCTGTTTATAATGGTGAAAAACAGTTTTCAAAATGATGAAGTGAAAAATTATTGTAAATTTTCTTTTAAAATGTCATGCTCTGATAGGTTTGATTTAACCAGGAAATGGGGGAGGGGGGGGGGGGGTCGCCCTCGCAAGAAGTAAAGAAAAGTGAGGGAAGTTTTAGGAAAGAGTCAGAATCAAAATCTGAAGTCAGATAAAATCTTAGAGTAAGAGTTGTTCATTTTGACAACCATGGAGTCAATAGTAAGTTATTTGAGATACCTGGAGAGAAAATGTATATAACTTAAGATATTCATATCATTATATTGTATCAATGTGTGAAGGGTTTAAGGATGCAACATTTGATTATAAATATCACATATCTTACAAACTAGTTGAAACTTGACAATACATTATAGGACAAATTGCGGAAATATTTACAGTGAAATATAATGATTTCATAAATCAACTAATAAATTATGAAACTTACCAAATGCAAAATGAATAATTGTAGTGAACAAAGAAAAGCTAACGGCCAATGCTAGTTGAGATAAATTTAATAATCACTGAGGCAACAAAACACATCATAGATTCAACAACAAAAAGACTGAGATCATGAATGAGTATGGAAGACACACGGTCTCCTAAATTGTAAGCATATTTTTAGCACATTTCAATGATAGAATGAAAAAGAGCATAGGAAAATATTGATGGCACTGGTTCATTATTTTACACAAAGAATCAACCATTAATGGTAAACAACAACATACAGTTAAGACAGGTCGATTAGAAGACAACTGAACAATCAAGCAATGATGTGTTTGCATTATTTCGCTAGGGAGAAACAGTGTTGTAATGTACAACGCCGAGACAATTGCTGAACGAAACCCCGTTTGAGTTTAATAGTAGTCTCAGCTTTACACATTTCACCACTGTTAGTCCGGAAAGTAAAAAGTACAAATACATTACTGCTATTGTTATTATTTATTAGTACTATTTATCGTATACTTGTAATAATGATAAGTAGATGGATGGCAGAAAATGTATTGATGCGAGAAGAGAGAATAAACAATTACGATATTCATTTGTTTACAAGTTGCGACGATTATATTAAAAGCGTGGACGTCCAAGAGAGCATTATGTTACAGTGTTTACTATGACATTAATAATCGTTTGCTATTGTTTCAAGTGCTCCTATCAAACTGACAACAGGTTCATGGAATTTTATTGAAAAAACATGCACAAAAATCATTACTTTTATGAGCCTTTCTGGAGTTGATCATGAGTTATGCAGTGAATACTACTCAAACGTCGTAAGAAAATTTATTATCATTCAAATGTTCCTTTTTGTGTGATGAAAACCATGTTTACCGAACTGACCAGTTAAATGGCTCTTCGGTTAGGCAACGCGAGTTTTAAACAATGTGACATTTATGATCTTGAACACAAATTCCCTTTAGTAACTTAACTAACGAAACTACACGATACTAGAATTTCGGGTCGCCTAACGCTCCCTCAATTCGTCGATTTGGTCGTTATAATGCCTCTCAGTGCTATTTTATCATCAAACATATTCACAAGTGGCAGTGAAAAATATTCAAAATGTCTACACAAAATATTAGTTTAAAAGAATCAGCTCATCAGAAGAAGAAAAAAAGAAGAACAAAGTGCCAAAAGACCAATCATCTTCTTAGTTGTAAATGCACTATTGATATTAACCTCCCCCGTTAATGCAAATTATTCACGCAAATACTCAACTCTTGACGAAAAACAATTTTCAACGCGTTGCACCTTTCGTAAATTTGGTCGTTACGCTGCAATTTTAGCACAATGAATATAAAAAATTCTCAAAATTGCTACAACAAATATTATTTAACAATGTTTTAAACACCTGGTACTTCCTCTAATATCATAACTGTTGGTGTGTCTTCCGGGGAAATGTTCATTCATTAAAGATCAGGTGTGTATCAAAAGAAGCGCTGTGTTGATCATCCGTTTTTTAAAGTAATACAGTAATATCAAGTAATATGTCAAGTAATACAAATTATCGTAATGTAATCATGTAGATCCGACAATTGCCTGATTAAATTATTCTAATAATCAGCACAAATAAAAACTGCAGAGATGCCCAAAAGGCACTTGCTTAGCTATTTATGGACCTTTTGAAATTATAAGGGGATTTTTTGGTAAAGTCCTGCTTTTCGCTGGGGAGCTTCACAATGATCAGTTCGCAAATAACCCCTAGACCAACGAACGTCTAGTATAATATTGTTATACGATATTAAGAATTTTCACCGACTCATTCTAAAATACGTGTCTATTAATGCATGACTTAAAATAATACACAAGGTACAACAGCCATAGATTGTTTCACACATCAAGTACTACTCAGCGGCTAGCAATTGTCGAATGTACATGATTTCATATACAAATTCTGAATGCATTTCATTTTAATTCAAAACAAACTGTAGCTTAGATATTGATAAAAGATGAGCTTGAATTGAAGTTAAAACATGATAAACCAGATGTGGCCCGCATGTTGCAAGCATGTGTTTATATCTGGGCCAGATGTGCTCTGCTGTCTTATAAACCTTTGATGTGTAATGTATTACAATGTAAGGCACACGTACTGAATAGTAAATAATTGAATGACGCTTATTAAGTAAAGTTAAAATAATATGACAAATAATCGACCTAGAAAAAGACAAAACTCTTGAAGAGTTCTCTTTTGTTCAATCCAATAACATCCAGTTCATTGTCATTGTTTGAAGAATACTTGAAGCCATGATGTCAAAGTGAGAGTTAAAAAAACAAGCACATTAATAATTTTTCCATGAAGCGAGGTTTTACTTTGGATGGTTTCTAAAATGGTCCATTCATGGTGTCAAAAATTATAAATATCCCGTGTATGAGGAGTGTGATCACAATGTTAATACAATCCAGAGTTAAAATCAACAAGATATCTTGCTACAATGTAACCTCCAGTTAGCTACACTGTGCGTATGTGATGACTACGTTCCTAATTATCTACAATGCTTGCTGTCATATCTGTTGTCCTGACTGAATAATAAGAAAAAAACAAGGCATTAAAAACAGTTAATTAAAAAATATTAGCAGAAGGAGAAGAGATGTTATATTTAATTCCTTGTGTGTATGCCTAATTAGCTTGTACAATAGATATGGGAAAGGCTCAAGTTCGTATGGAAAAAAATCGCCGGTTATTTGTTTCAATATTACAACTGACAGTATCATCCTTAGTTATATTCTGTTCTCAAACTTTGCTATTTTAACTAGATATTCTTGTAGAATTAAAAGATACTAGACTACTTGCAAATCCAAAATAACAAGTCTACATTAACTTTAAGTCTTTGTCCAATATTTGATGCGGTACATCCATGATCAACCATTGTAATGTCACAGCCGGCTAAGCAGGAGAGTGTGGCACATGTCTAATGACATGCAAATAGTAAACTGCTATTTTCAAGTTTGATTATTAATTGGCTATTGTGATATCTTTGCCAACTGTGTTCACTCGGTGCTGATCGCTATTTGGAAGCATATACCTAAGTTTCGGTCAAGTTAGTTTTGGATATACTTTTATAAAGAGAATTACCTCCAGTCTACATCTTCTTAGAAGTCATGGCTCATTTTGGGAACATGTTCCGAATTGGGAAATAACGTACGCTGGAAAGGGAAGAGATTCAACAACGCAAAACAACCTTCACTTTTCTACTTCCCCAATTAGAAGAAAATTCAATATGTTTGTTGAACATTATTCATTATAATGTCATTGGGCCTCTATGTTTAAATGGTTTATGTGTTCCTGTACAGCCACACATTTATGGTCAACGATGCCCGTGCATTTGCACTTTTTCCCAACTCCTCTTTCCGAGGTGAGAGACAATTTCCAATAATAATAAAAACGTAAACAAATTTTCAAAGTTCTATTACAATATCAACACTATTTAATTATAAGGCTTTTAATAACTTCCCAACGCTCTTTCATTCTGATACCCCTATTTAAGGGTTTTGATCTTTGTGATACTGCCCCTTCACGTTTATTAAATACGTACGTGTAATAAATATGTTGGGCAGACTGAATCCTGGTTGTGTGTACAAGGGATGGGGTGGGTGAATAACAGATTTGAACCTGGTTGTGTGGACTAAGGGATGGAGTGAGTGAGTGGGCCCTGTCTTATTCCCTATGCTTGTCACTAAATTAACTCTGTTAACTCTGATGCAGTGAACAGACGGTATCAAAAATAATTGAATATGTGAAATTAACAAAACACCAACGATGTATAATCTTGGCTAATTCAAGAATTGAAAAACATGTGGAAGGTTTTAAAATGTTACAAACGGTAAAAAAGTAAAAAAAATAGCATAAACTGGAAAGGTGTTCAAGATGGGGGGAGGGGGTATTGTTCGGTAAGAATATACACCCCCGCAATAATCTGTCAAATGTTCAAAAGTGTGCAACCCATATTCCTGCTAAAAACAGAAGTGTATTTACTTTATGAAGGCCTTTAATATATTGTGTTATCTGTCTTTGTTTTGAGTACATTCTATTTATTTGTGAGCATTACTTTATTAAAGAAAATCAAATTATGTTCTTGATTCAGTTGTATATATCTTTAAACATCAATAAGTGACTTTTCAATAAATATAACATTTTTAATTCGAGCACATTTATATTTACGGAGGCCACTTCTAACTGAGCATAAACCATGATGATAATATGAACGAAAGGCCATTCTCCATTCTCCATTCGTCATGGGACTTACATAACTTAATCTAACAGTGATATACAGCAATGTAGAATACAAATTAAACTCACCGTGTGCATCTTCATTACGCCTGTGCATGTTAATGTTCATTTGAAAAATGTTCGTTGCTTGACCTAGAATACATGTTTTCATGTGTATCATCTTCATCGTGATAGAAGTCATGGAAGCGATGAAAACGGTCATCATCTTCATCTTCGTCATCATCATCACGCATATATATGACATCATCATAGACAAAGTAGTTTCCATGGGGTTCAAAGTCGAAGTCAAATCCACCGAATGAGTTAAAGTCGTGGTACCCTTCATCTCCATCGCTTTCATCTTCTCCATACAAGTCATAATTATTTCTCTTCTCAGGATCACTCAATATTGCATAGGCTGAAAACAAAATCAATCCATTAAGAAACACTCAGATTGTTCAAAAAATCATGGAAGCCAAATTCAAATAGACATTTGATATACAAATATTAAATACCATATTGTCTTTTAAAACGTCTGATTCATCCCTCAAAACGTTCTCTATATTTCTTGAAGAAAACAATAACTAACAATTAAGATAGAAAAAAGAAGTGACATAAAACGCATAAGTGTATTATAATATTGTATAATAACTAATCAACAGTAAAAAGTTAAAATATCTAATTCACACGAAGAACTATATACGATTATTAAGTCACTCAGTGTGGCTAATTCAGACCTCTGAAAAGATCTATAGTTCAATGATAGGGATTCAACCATTGGTTCTCATGCCAATGTCATATCAATACAGCGCCTCTGTTACATCGTGAGTGAGAATTCACACAGCTATAGATATGTATACATTGTCATGGACACATAATAAACGAATAACATTTCTAATTAAGAAATGCAAATTGTTGGAATGAAAACTTCTTAAAGTATTTTAACTTAACGTCATAAATTGTTTTAAAAAACCAAGCAGTTGAAATAGAAAATAGAAATAAAATGAATAAAACTTGAAAAATGTTGCCTTTCTCATTCACATAAAATACAGTTTGTAAGTTGTTGGTGCATGCACAAGCACCTGTTCATCAAA
>JAUUEB010487177.1:0-10846 GCA_032362205.1 Clione limacina | reverse complement strand
AGGTAACATCAATATAATTTATATTGATGTTACCTAGATAATTGTTTCTAACTTTTAAATTGATAATAATTTTGGGGCAAACAGGTTTATCAACATGATTCTATGTTCATAGGTATATACAAACTTTTACAAAATTCCTTAAGGGATATTTAACCTTAAGTAATATGACCTTTCAATAGCCTTAAAATATATATTTTCCGACTGTTTTCATTCCCATCGGAACACATTTTTTTGCCTCACTTTCTTTTTTTCAGTTTATCAATATGTTAAATTGAAAATCAATTGCCTTGAATTGTTTTGGTCAGCTTATGGGTGAGTAGTTGTTTTCATTATTAAAAAAAACAGCCGATTCTATCAGGAATTATGTTTAAATGTTGTCGTTTCATGAGAAAGTGGCTGAATAACGACAACAAACAGACATATTGATGGTGGTATGAATCGCTCCAGTGTTTATTATTCTGAATTCATGAAAATCTGAAGAAAATGGTAAAAAACAGAACAAGAAAAGGGCAAAATGCAAAGAAACGTGCAAAGTAAGGAAGAAATATATACATACGAATAAGGACTGAACAGGAGAAATTGTTATTGAAAAGATTGTATTCATAAACAAAATAAAAATATGACTGTCTTTATCAAAACATGACAAAAACGTACAATCACATCTGGTGACAGCTTTTTGCTCATTGCTATAAATAGCTTTGTTCTCAATACGATGATTGACAGACACATGTCAGTGCTATAGATTTATTGAATCAGACGTATATCTTATGTTTACAAATGACGTCATTTAAGAAAAGTATGAATGTACGTGTTTGTTTCTCTGTCTTTACTTGATTGTTTGTGTGAAATACTCAGTCACAAGTATCATAGCCATAACAGTCATCATGGAGGCTGCCAAACCGGCACAACCTGTGGACAGATTTAATGACAAGTCGACTGAACATACTGAACATACAGACTTGATGGAAAACATGGTCATGTATGGAATGTATTATCCTATCCATTTCTTCCTAAAGCTGAGGTTGATGAACAGTCTGATCAGGTTATTGTTTGATTACTTCAAATCTGCTGTCAATCTTTAAAATTAATGTTCTTAATAATTACTTTCTTATTCAGTTTAAATGTGAACCTACCCTCATTGATCGACACTCATTACCTTGTATAATTAGTTTTAAATGTGTAGCTTGTGCACAAAATCCAAAGGTGTAAGGGAACTTAAAAATTATGGCCGGATTCTTAATTGAATAGCAAACAAATAAACATAAATAAAAACACCTGCTTCTTCTACAATTAAGTAAATTGCATTAATTATCCGACACTAGGAGGCGTGAAGGATTATGTGACGATCGTGTTCGTCTGTTTGGCTGTGAACAAGATAACTTAAAAAGTATACAAGTAATATACGTTAAATGTTATACGATGTTGTAAATCCTCACGATGAAGAACCCTACCTAATTCCAGCAATATATGTTGACCATTGGCTTAGTAAAGTGCATCTTTAAGTATTTCTCTATCATTCTTTGGTTAAAAAGTTCTCTTTCACTGTATCAGAAGTTTTTCTTCCGCGTCTAACACTGATGCAAGCTTTTAATGAACACGACCGGAACACAACACTTGCGCGCGGTGCAGGAACCTTTTGTACCTTTCACTAAGAAACTTGGCGCACCGCAGAACATTTTCCTGAATCAGTTCAAGCGTAAATTTATTGCAATCCCAGCTGTAATTACATTTTCTCAATCTGTTTTCTATACATATTTTGATAAAGTTACATTTCTTTTATTTTAGATTTAAGTTATGATGACACGGTATAATTTGAAACTATTTTAGTTTACATAAGGTCGGATTTGTACTATATCTGAGTACCTATGTTTCTAGTTCTATTTCTGATCAGGAGTATATTGAATTAAACTGTAAACCAAGCACATACTAATTTCTCATGTTTATCATAGTACTCAAGTAACCGCTTAAACATTGGGAGAGCTTCAAAATTAGAAATTCCATACAGGCACAACGCCACGAGGCACGAATATAACACCATTATGTTTAAACATTCGCATTACGTCTGTGAACTTTTATAATTATTACTTAAGGTTC
Organism: Clione limacina; assembly: GCA_032362205.1. Lineage (NCBI taxonomy): Eukaryota > Metazoa > Mollusca > Gastropoda > Pteropoda > Clionidae > Clione > Clione limacina. The sequence goes on along the minus strand of JAUUEB010487177.1, from coordinate 8,752 downwards.
TGTGAAAATAACAACAAACAGGGGATCAGATATGAGCAACCATTTGTCCAATGCACTAAGAGCCTGACGAGAGGAAAGTGCATCTAAACACTCTGTCTCCCTCTAAGTTTTGTCGTAATATTTGTTAAAAATCATGTGTTTTTTTTAGTAAAGCAGTGGCATCCAGTTGGGAGGGGGGGGGGTAGAATCACTAAATTCTACACGAGTGTAAGCAGTTTGACTTTGACAGAGAGTATACAGGGGGTGCATAAGTAGGTTGACAGTAGTTTGGAAATTCCTATAAAACAAACTTATCATGATTTATTCAAACGGTTTCAGCATCATTGGGCGTAAATCATAACATAAATCACACACAACACAAAGTGTGTACAGACAGTATTAACCAACAACGACTGTAGCTATTAAGGACATTCAGTTTGATTAATTAAGGGAACCCTGTAGCATACCTACCTCCACATGCCATCGTTTCATCAGCGTTGAAATCTTTAATCCATGCAGTGGATTGAATTTCTGCATCGTGGGCACATTTCGTCTCCTTGACAATTTTTTCTAGACAAGTGATGAAATTTTTTTCAAATTGGCTGAAATGCATGAAAAAACATCAATTATTGATACACCAGGTCATTGATATATGTATTAACTTGATGATGTGAACTACTTGGACACTTTTATTAGGTTCCCTGTATTTCAATTAAGGCAATATCAACGTTTTCATCCTGTCGTGGTGTTCAAGATTTCTCATTTTTATGGCCATTGAGGAGTGGCTCTGAAAACTTCTACCATGTCAATGAGTTCCCTCTAAGCGGGTTTCTGAACAGGGTTGGAATACTCAAGAGTTGTATGGAGCAGTGCCTTAAAAAGTGGATTCATAACTTCTGTTGACTTATAGGTCAGGGTTATTATTATTATTAGACCTGAAACTTTCCGAGCTTTGCTTACTGTCTTGCTTATATTTGTTTTAAAATTCAAGAGGGGGTCTACAAAGGTCTTCTGGGTTGTGGTTTCCTCCAACTTATGATCTTGCATATTTTCTTAAATATTAAACTCATGTTTGGGGTTATTTTAACCATGATGTTTTCTTTAAACCTTGGATATCTTTTTTATAATATTTCATGATTAAGATGACTAATAATCTTTTGTAGAGAGCACTGCCATCAGAACAAAATTCTGACTACAGTTCATGACAAAATAAACTGTGAAAGGTCGTTGGAATTAAGGAAAAAAAGTTATTACCTGAGTCTGAGACGTAAAGAAAAATGTTGAATTTGTAACAAACAATAGGCTGTTTATAGTATGGGGGAATGAGAGCCCCCCCCCCCCCCTCCTCCATTGACACAACCGAATGTGGATTTTAAACATCCTGAGGGGACTTATAGACAAAAAATTTGCGTTTGCCGAAAAATAACTTGAGGAAACTAACTACTAGGGCTGACCAAAGGTCAAGATCAAAGTGCTCAGGATGGATTGAAACAACTAATGGTTTCAAATGAAGGTGTTGCCGAGACGATTATAAGTATGTTATTTATAATGGTTCGACAATTTATTTATCTCGAGTTATGAGGCCAAGCTTAACCGTGAGGTGAAACACACCCTTAAGAACGTAAAACACAATTTTCCCAAAATGTAGTTTTAATTGATTTATTCGTGGGTCATGCAAATGCGTGTTATGTCATAAAAGTCAATCTACCATGACTTTTTTGGATGACTTTATAAAAAATATGTTTTTGTGTGTAGAAAATGCTCTTAGGAATCGTAAACAAACTAAGTTTAATTCATTGTTGCCGATTTAAGCCCCGTAATTGTCAGACAACTTGAAAATGCTTTTATTTAAAGCTATATATTACATTATACGCTGAACACCCAACTTACTAAGCATTTAACTCACGAAAATGAAATTATCTAATTAAACGTGTCAATTCACCTTTGTAGACCAGAAAAAAGTGTTTAACTCAATGGACCGTAGGAAAATGATGAAAGTGTTAAAGCCTATAGAACTCCCAAACTCCACCATATATATTTATAATACCACTAGACTATGCTAAAAGGAAGGCAACTGAGTGAATGGAGACTGAACAGGGAATTTAGAATAACACCAAGAATAGCAAGGGGATAAACGGCTTTGGCCATCACTGACATGGACTTTGCAAATTACATATGACTGCTAAGCAACTGAATTGACGGCAATTCTGAGTAATTTGATATTTTGACTATTGATCAGCCCTAGTGATCAGTTCCCCGAAGTGAATTATTTCACAATTGCGGATGAGTCATGGGGTGGAGGGAAACATCCCCCCCCCCCTTGTAATAATCCTTGTTTCACGTACAAGAGCAATTTGAGCAACGATTTTGGCTGGATCCCGTAATTGGGACAATTCTACATGTATGCAGCGAATGTCTATGTAATGTTGCTAAGGCGTAGCACCTAACAGGCGACTAATTGCATACTCCCGAGAAAGCTGAGAATGTACAGGTTTGTTACCATTTTGCCTGACGAAGTAACGAAGAAACTTTAGCAATGGGTTTGAAGACATAATCAGATGTACAGTTAAGCTTTTGGTGTCATTGTAAGAAATGTAATTAGCTTGTTAGGTTTTCAATATATTCTCAGTAACCTTTTGAATTTAAAGTCTAAATTTCAATTACACACACATGCAACAAACCTTCCAAGAGCAACCGGATGATCTTAATTTGCTCAATTATGAATACAGTGTTATAATTATGTGTTCATTTATAACAATATACATTGAATTTTATGCTTGTATGTTTGTTTGTATGCGGGACGATTAACTCTAAAGTCCGTGATTGGAATTGGCTAAGCTTTTAACACGTGATTTCGTACATATCAAATGGGTATTTCGAATGCTTTTGGTGTACATTGGTACATTCTACGATTTAAATTAAGATGTTTAGTATTTTTCTGTATATTTCATCAAGCTTTAAATCCCCATTTTCCTGATTGTTCTGGTTACTTCCTGCACAAAGGCGCACTTTAGGAAATATCCAGAAATTCGAGCGACATGCGAAGAAAAAAGTCGTTTCAGCATGCACTTATTTATAAACTTTTGGCAAAGAGGTCCTTTTTAATACAATTTGTGCATTGAAATCATAAGGGGTAAAATGGTCTTTCTTCTTCTTTGTTAAACTCCTTAAGGAAGTCAGGTAACACCGAAGCGACGAAGTCACCAGTAGACAATATACACAGCAGCTGATAAAAGAGTGAATAATAAAGGTTGTTTTAAAACTATTATTTTTAAAGCGGAGGTGGGGGCAGCGGAGAGGTCAACATGGTTGTTTCAAAGTCAGCCAAATTTGTGTTTTCTTTCTTTTTGTATCCTTCCCGGGCAAGACCAGGTACTTAACCACTAGTGCTTTATATTATTAGTCATTACTACTTTATACCCGAGTGAATTCAAGCGAAGTTTTACAAATTTTCCTCTACTCCGATACTGTGACGCTATAACTGATGAAAACTTTGTTTACCCGCATAACGTTTTATTCTTTCCTTTAGAAGGTGTCATTGAGATGTAAGCCTCAGCCAAATGCTCCTTACACTCGTCATAGCCGCACAGGTTGGTTTTATCTCCAGCAAATGGTCCGGTATCATCATCACCATCATCATCACCACCACCACCGCCACCGCCCACTTTTTTGCCAGTGACCTTGACTGGGAGAGAGAAAAGAGAAATTGTATCCCATCAAATTAGCTTATATCGATAGAAAATAAGTGAATTGTAATACGGAATTGAAAAGTAAAGGAGTTATGGTGCCTTTTGAAAATTGGCACATAAAACATTTCAAGCATATGATTATGCGCAGCATACTGTTTTATCAGTTTCGTTACACTACCTGGGCAAAGCTTAACCTTATGGACCCCTCTTATTGATATTTTACATGTTTTACTAAAACAATGTCTAATCGTGTACCTTAAATCCTAGTTTCCTTCCTTATTCACTTTATTACAAATCAATTGACGTACATGAACAGCTTCACCTAGATGAAATTATCTTTTATCAACAAATAATCAATGAAGTAATGCTAATTTCTGATAAAATTTAGTATTTTGAGCACCAAGACGTGAAAATGTGAAACCAATAACCAATATTCAATCATCGTCATATCTTATCACGCCAGGTTTTGATCCAGGACTTTGCGTTCCTATTGGATCTTAAAAGGTCCCTATCTGTGGAGATAGGTCCCAGGTTGCAGTATGTCAGGATGTGCTGCATTGTCTGTTTGGGTTGTCACATTGACATTCGCTTGATGTTTGTGGAGCGTGCTTGTTGTTTTTTGTCCTGTTCAAAATCACCCAGTCCTTCCTTGGGAGATCTGTTCCACTGGACAGCTGTCCTTTGGGAATCTTGATAGCATCATTGTTGTATTCATCCCACTCTGTCCATCTTTCAGTTCGGTGTTTTGATGACGTGTCAGGGTCCAGGTTTTCTGCTTTCATGAAGCTACTTCGTGAAGATAGTCTGCTTCTTGGGGGGATGTGGCAGGATTAGGGTATGCCTGCGGTCATGTTCTTGTTTGTGTTTGTGAGTTCTCAGCTGGGTTTTCCCGCGAATATGGGGCGGTGTTATACTTGCCAGTCTGTATACAGCAGGTAAGGGTGTCGGTCTCAGTGTTACGGTGATTATGCGACAGGCGTTGTTCAACTCTGGGTCTATGTTTTTTGCATAGCAGGAATTTGCCCAGACTGGTGAGCAGTATTCTGCTATAGAGTAGCTGAAATCCAGAGCTGTTGACTGAGTGTGCTTGGATTTGCTCCCCAGTTTGAATTTGCTTAGCAGGTTGTTTATTGTTGCAACTTTCGCCTTCACTTTCCTGGTGTGCTCCTTATATGAGAGGGTTCGATTCAGTGTTACTCTCAGATAGACAGGGAAACTGACATTCTCAAGCATTTGGCCGTTCCATGTTTAACTTGGTGTCAGCCTCGTGCTTGTTAGGTGGAAGAGACAGACTTGAGTTTTACCTGGATTGGTATTGAGGGAGTTCTGTTTGTAGTATTTGGTGAGGATATTTAATGCCGTGGAGAGTCTAGCTTCGATGGTTTTGAAGTATCTTGTCTTCGTGGCCAGGCACAGATCATCATCGTTGATGAACGGGCGGATTGCTTCGAATACTGGTTGGTCATGTGTGTAGATATTGAAGAGCGTCGGAGCAAGTACGGAGCCTTGTAGAAGACCATTCTTCTGAGTGTGCCATCTACTTTACCTTCCATCCATCTCGACATAGAAACGTCGGTTTGAGAGGGGGTATTGGATTATCTGACAGTTTTGGAGTTCTTTACAACTTTGGCAACATTATTTAGTAGTAACATGTGGTTTACCGTGTCATATACAGCTGTCAGGTCTACGAGGACTGCACCAGTGATTTTCCTCAAAGCCGTCTTCGATAAACTGTGTTAGGTTGAGCAGTTGATTACAGCACGATTATGCTGGTCGGAAATCAACCTGGCCTGATGTCAGTTGTTATTCAACGACAGTTGAGATGCGGGTCATAATCATTCTCTCGTATAGCTTGTACAAGATGTATAGGAGTGAGATTGGGCAGTAGCTCTTCTTGTGGTTAGTGTATTTCCCTGGTTTAAGCAGGGCAGCTACTTTGGCTCTTCTTCATGCTATTGGTATGGCACATTGGTTGAGCAATGTTGGTGTCCATGATCTGGTTTTAGCGCCGACGTGTTGAATCATCTCAATGGTGATGATGTCAAGTTCAGCTGCCTTTCCAGTCTTGAGGAGTGCCAGTGCTTCTTACAGCACTTTTTCTGTGAAATCATCAAATTGATTGTCACTGTCTCTCTTTGTGTTGCTTTCTTCTGTCTTCTTTGCTCGTGCATAGGTTTACCATTTAGGAGTTGTTGGTTTGTGACATCATTTGGTGTAACTGCAGCCACTCTTGTTTGGGCATTCTTCTCTGTGTTCAGCTTTTTGATAGTTATCCATACCTTTTGACTGTTCTTGGCCATGTCTGTGTTTTAATCAACTCTTTCCAGCGCTTGGATTTTTCTGTCGCAAGGGAAGATGTAAGTCCTTCTCCGAGTACAATGGTTTCCTCTGCAAAGGGTTCAGTATTGTATGCTTGGGTGTATTCTTCATACAGCTGTTTGCTTTCTTGATTCATCCCTGGAATGTATGTTTTCCTACATCATCTTGGAGTGTGCTTTAATATTGTTTCCCATACACGTTTCTGGAAGGCCTGGTAGATTTTTGATTTGGCTTAAGTTCTGCTTCTGTGATCTTTTTGTCGAGTTCGGTGGAAAAGTCTGACCATCGAGCCTTTCGAAAGTTGAATTTGGGATTCCATTTTTTTCCAGGGGCTTGATAACAGGCTTCACCCCGATGATCACAGGTCTGTGTTGTGATTTTGGTATGGGTGTACCAATGCTCTTGTCAAAGGTGGTGAAGTGTCGTGATGACAAAAAGACTAGGTCGGGATTGTAGCCCTTCTACCATCTGGCGCTAAAGAACGAAGGTTTGTCTTTGTTGCTGTGTATAAGAGGTTGTTGCTAGATGCCCATTCTTTGACAGATTCGCCATCTTCATCATTTTCCTAGTAGCGCCAGATGGTGTTGTGGCTGTTGAAATCACCTACTGCCAGCAGGGGTTTGGTACTTTGGTTCTCGATCCTAGGCCACAGGAAATGTGTAGCTACTGTAGAGCTTCGTGGTGGTCTGTAGATCGAGAGGATTGTCAATCTGGTGGTTTCCACTTTGAGAGTCTCTTGGCCGTTCTTGCTTCGTGACCAATATCCAATAACCAATAACAACTAACAAAATTAACTTTTGTCGAAATTAGAATACTATATTATGATGAATAACACAGTGTACTTTGTTATAGAATTGTATCATTGTTAGTCAATACCGTTAAAGATGTTCTTGCTTCTTCGTATAAAAACATTCATCAATCAAATTTTCAACGACATTAATCGGTGTAATGTGTAAGCGTATGCGCTTGTGTGATTATGAGTGTGTATAATAATAATAATAATAATATTCAGGGTGTCTTTCATAAATGACCTAAAACTAAACTTTTATTACAAGAAAACTAATAAAGATAACAACCTTTGGAAGTATTCCTTTTTTTTCCTATAACATTAGTTATTCTTTGACCATTGGTCATTTTGTTATATCGAGAAACGTAGAAATGATCAAATGCAGGATGTTTCTTTATTCATTGGCCGATAAAAAAGCGTAATAACTTCCAAATAATGAAATATAAAAACAGCGGTTTTAAGCAATTGTCTAGACATTTTTTAAGAATCTGTGTGACACCATGGTTTATTTAGTGTAACTACTGGTCATCCCTAGGGAACTAAAGGTTAAATCGGTAATTTTTAGGATTTCAAACAAATACCAGCTTAACTGCTCACATGATTTCCTGTGCATAGTTTAGCACAGCATAACTGGCTAAATACCTTATTGACATTAGTGAAATTTTGCAAATTTTCATGATTGTTTCTAATTAATTGTGAGACGGCAATTCCAAAATATTGCTAACAAAGGGAAGTAGCTCACAGACGCAATCTTTAAAATTAAAAAATGCATACCTGGTTAAATACTTGATCGATTTTAATGAAGTTTGCAGATTACTTTTTATAATTGTTAAAGTATTTTGTTAGGTTTACAAATTTAGAAATATTGCACACTCAGAGACACCGATTTTACGGCTTAAAAATGTTATTGTGCATAGTTTAGTATAACTCGTGTAATGCCTTATCGATATTTTTGAAATTTTGGAAATTAGCTTTTATGAGTAAAATTAAGTGATTGTATGAAAATCATTGACAAATTAATGTCTACAAAGGGCAGTGACTTAATTATGATGATATGATATCTTCGGAATTCAGAGTTTTACTTGTTCTTCCACTGTTGGATGACCAGTAACTATTTCAACTTGGTCATATTGTCACACACATTCTAACAACATTTCTAAGCAACTGTTGAAAACCACATCTTTTTAAATTAAATGGTTCGGAAGTTGTTTTGGACTTGTTATCGGTCAATAATAAAGAAACATTCTGTATTTGCCTATTTCAACGTTTCTAGATATTACTAAGTGACCAATGGTCAGATAACAACAAATCGCATATCAAACAAAATCAGTATACTTCTTCTTAAATATGAAAAGAACAAAAGTTTCATTTTAACAGTTTTCTCGTGATAACAGATTAGTTTTAGGTCATTAATAAAAGAAACCATGTAGATCATTTATACAGCACATTTCCAGGCACAACAGCTAGTTCAATACGCTTTACAATGTTTTATTACCCAGACCAGCACAATGGAGTCAAACCTGTACATTCTCAGCTTCCTCGGAAGGATACAAGGGTTAAGTATGTTAGGCGCCTCGACTTAGCAATCTTACATTGACATTCACTGCCTAAAGACGGTTATGGAGCTTTCAAATATCAGCTCACACAATCGAGGGGGAGGGGGGGTATGGGCCTGTGTGAGGAAGGTGTGAGGTAGGGGGGTCAGGGGGTGCCAGGTCACACCTTAGTGTAGGAATAGGCAAAAATAAAAATAGTCAAAATAACTTTTCTTTGCTTTAAACTAAAGAAAACGTTGCCTTTTAGATAAGAAAAAGTTTTAATAGGGCACATTTTTTTCATCGTGTCACAATATATCTTGTTGCGACGAAAAATTTCTTCGCGCGACAAAAAAATCTCCTCGCGACATTACAAAAGTTAATTTCCGACAAAAAAAACTTTTGACAAAGTGTGAGCTCACATGGGGGAGAGGGGGAGGAAG
>JAUUEB010487176.1:4539-19000 GCA_032362205.1 Clione limacina | reverse complement strand
CACGAATACGGAAATCTGTATCGAGCAATTTCGCGAATACGGAATTCCGGAACAATACGGAAGAGTGGCACCCATGGATTCATTTTTCTTGGTTTTGCTCAAACATTTCCTTAATTCTTGTTCGTTATAAGCGATTTCTTATAAATCGTAGATCGATATTAGAAATATTTTTTTATGGTAGAAAGAAGGATATATCTAGGTAATTTTTACTTTGTTCGTAATAACTGATTATTCGTTAAAAGCGATTTCGTTATAAATGAATTCACCTGTACTTGACTAATTGGAGAAAGCAAAGCAAAATTTATTTTACATTTGGTACAGTAGACCTCGACGAGACCTGACGATTTTTTGTTATATCCGGAATTTGGCTATATCCGAAAACAGCAGTTTTTAAATGTTCTGTCAACACGACCTCTAGTCAGGGGACAATACTGTGAAAAATTGTTAACAATGGGATTCGAGTTGCATATCGGCTATGCATGCACTTGCCGTTTTATTATTTTATTGTTCCTTTTTTGTTTTATTTTTGAAAATGCTATATTTTAAACAAGCAACAAATCCTGAAGTTAACATTCAGCAGTAAAATGTGACTACAAAAAAATGTGAATTCAAATGCAAGAATAAACGTGTACAGGAAAACGATTGAGATGCAATAAGGTGATTCACTTCAACACACATACACAGTGGGTGGCGAATACCAATCCACAACGCCCTTCTAAAATGTCAAGCGAGGTGACTGACGAAAGCACCAAGAGTGTCACACGCAAAGTTAATTGATAGTTGTAGGCCTATGCAAAAGCAAAGCCAGTTGCAGGTAATGACCTTGCGCCACCCCATTGCGCCTCTCTTAGATGTTTTAATTTGAGATGAGTTTCTTTTAATTTCAACATGTTGGACACTAACTTGTGCTGTATGCTAACTGTCATTTGTTTTCTGACTTTGTCAATCAAATTTGACTGCTAATTATTTCGTTATAACCAGAATCCTTGGGATTTTATTTCGTTATACCAGATTTTAAATTAGTACTGTTATATAAGGAAAAAAATAGGACTCATAGTATTGTTCACTATATATGAGATTTTGCTAAATCCAACTTCGTTAAAACCGAGGTCTACTTGTAGTAAGTTGATTACTGACTCGTGTTATCAGGAGAAGAGTCCTGATTTTGTAGGCATACAGCATTATAGGTACAGTAGAATCCGGTTTATACAAACCTCTCGGGACTGACCAAGTCACCTTGAATTGTCAATAATTCGTAATAAGAATAACTTAAACAAAGAGGGGGAATCGAAAGTTTTGAAATTGCTTAAAATTAGCAATCATTCGTTCAACTCTCCCGGTGATTAGAATTATAAACTCGGAAGTTATAATGCACAATTTTTTTTTCATTCAAAGTTTTCGTTTGTAACTGAGGATTTATATTATTTCTATTGATGAACATAGAATTTTAGACCAAATTGTCCCATCAGATAGGTTCAGACTTCGAATTATCGATAGACTTATTCGTAATAAGAATTATTTTTTACTTTAACAAAGAGGGGGGAAGTCGGGCCTTTAACATTTGCTTCTAATTTTCGATAATTTGTATCAACTGGGTTCATATTATCCGAATCCTACTGTAGTTTGCCACTGCTTTCCTCGCAAATTTACTTTGCTTGGTCTGAACAGACTAGCTGTCCATTCGCTGCTGGGTGAACAGAGGGGGACAAAAACTTTGCCAGACTGGTATTTGAACTCGGGTAACCCACATGAAGGCCAGACGCTCTACCAACAACTCTACGTCTCCTCTACATTTGATAGGGTATACAGATATGAAAACCCAAAAAAACTGATGCTGATGTTTACAAATCTATCACCAAGCTTTAAGGATGACAACTCTCTCGCATATTTTTTTTACTTATAGTATATAACTAAAGAATCTTGCTTCCAGAAGAATTAATTATTCTGTCAAAAATATTAAAAAGCACAACTTTTGAAATAAAAAGATAATTTATTATAATGAACAACAAACATGACAAATAAAATTAACAGACATGGAAAAGCATAACATATTTGCCTAGGACTCACTCATTCACTCTTATAACAAAACCTTATGATTATGTAGTCTGATAGCTATCAACAAGTAAACATGAATATAACAAGCAAATATCAAATGACAAAACAATAACGATTGTCAGCGGTGAAACCCACCCAACATTCAGAAGTCAAATATACACTAACCACACTGCATTCATAAACATTCATACCAAAAATAACATTACCACTTACTTCGTAAGAAGATGTTGAGTGTGGAATCTTATATCTTGGAGGTCTTTCAACTAACGTAAAAATAATGCAAATAACCACATCACTTTTATTTCAGTTACAGACAACCATCATTTCACTTAATATTTTCAAACATAAGTTCACTCACTAATCGACCAGCAACAACTCACTTAATTTAATAAACTCTCAAAGTTGAGAAACATACACTCAAAATAGAAATCAACATGTCACAGCAGTAAGTTGTGGATCATAAGGTAGTAAAACAATTTCCCTCAAGATTAATTTGGAGTAAAATTAAGTACTAAAATGTATGATTCAGCAATATGAGAAAAAACAGGAGTTACAAGAAATATAGAATTAATTATAACTTTGTTGTAGAAAAACATGGTGTTTTTTTTAATGCGTTGAATAATATCTACTTTGACCTTTTTATCCTGGTGGAAAAAAGTATTTTCAAGAATAGAGAGCCTATCTTAGCAGAGCTGGTCTCAGTACAAGTTAATCAGTATTGAGAGAGAAAGAACTCGATGTTCAGAAACCTTACGACTCCAAAATTTAAAAAGTTGAAGAATAGCTTAAATCAGTGCTATTAACAATCTTGTTTGTATTTTTTATAAGAATATCAAAGTTCTTATTTGAAGCATAATGACCATCAGAACATGACATATAAAAAGTTAAGTTGATCAAGAAGGAACATAACCACTGTCACAGTATTGAATTATGCACACAGGTGGGCGTCACTGCTGATCATCTGTGCTGCTTGACACTTGGAATTCTACCACATCGCACTCATACTGGAACCTACAATTTACGCTGCTTTCCTGCAAAGTAGAAGGGTATGGTAAAGAAGGTTAGTATTAATAAACTACTTGCTTTGAGATGCTAAATATAAACCCTCAATTCAGTTCTGACCACAACAGTGCATCATTTTATACCACACAATGTTCTTTTCCACTTTGTAGGATCTCCATAGGTAGACATACATAAATGGAGAGACAATTGAACAAGTCCAACATGCTTTTACTTTTCACCTTGGTGGAGTGAGGAATTGTTTCTCCTTAGGAGAAATTGGCAAGCCGTGAGGGATTCAAACTCGAGACCTTTTGCTCCCAAATCCAGAAGCCTAGTCCTAGAGCACAACGCCACAAATCAAAAAGATAATTCCCACTTTTCCAAATCAGATTTTACTAAACAAATTTCTTACAGATATCATTTATTATTGAAATAAAAGCATGTGAATGAAGGACTTTGAAAGACTTAAACAATTCATGAAATTTAGTACAAATCAAGTTGAGCTAAATGGGAAGGCATCAATTTAAACAATTAAAGATAGATCTAGTAACATATCCTATTCAACACATAAGGGCTATAATAGTCTGTTGAATCCAACCCTGATCTCAAATTTAGTTTAATAGTACACTCAACAAAAAGACTATGACAACATACATTGTTCTACTGCTGCATTGAAAGGACTAATACTAACTGGCCGGAATAGGCAGGTTGCCATTTTAGGCAGGTGGGTGTTGACTCAGGTTTAACTATCTGTATACAGTTTTGAAATTGTAACTTGATCAAAGAGGATCCAGATATTTATGTTAAGTTATTATTAATAATGGAAAAAACATAGTGAACAATCAACATCATCAATTCTTGGAAATATGAACCACAACTACAAGGAAGTAACACAAAATCAAATAACGAATTGGACAAAAAGAAATACACAATTGAACAAAGGTTTTTTTTCAAGGAACAACGGTAACTCATAAACAAGATAATCTGTTGATGGGCCTCCTGGCACCTTACATACCACGCCTTGGTGCGATAAATTTCTTGAGTCCAATATTTGGTTCTCTGGAACCCCATCAAAATGTGAAATGAAGAATATGATGAAAAGCATTCAAGATACTTAAAAACTAAAATATATTATTCTTTTTGTTAGTTGTTACCATGTCAACTGCGTTAATTGTAAAAAAAACACACTAAATCATACATGAAAAAACAGCAACTTAGCCACTCAAGTCATTTATCACACTGACTTAAAAAAAACAATATATTAATAGACAGAAACTCCAGTTGGGAAATTCTGAAGAGTAAAAAGAACTCACCTTTTTGAAGCTAAACCACTAAGTAAACGATTGCCAAAGAAGAATGTTGGAATGGCTAAGAATCCTAGATACTTCAATGTCACAAACATGTTCAAATAGGTCCAGTAGAAATAATACAGGGCAAAGATGGCTGAAAACACAAAAAGAAAAGTCATTAGTGGTCATGTTTAATTTTGAAAAACTGCAAAAGAGAAAAAAAACAGCAGCAAAAATGATTTGAAAAATATGACCCAAAGGTCTCAGGGTTTCTGATTTTCATACCAAAGTTATTTTTTTAACACTTGATAAAACTGGACTGACAAACTTAATTAACATATTTAAGTTTTAAGTTAAGAAAATCTATATCTATGAAAACCAAACAATGAAATATGATTGGCAGATTTGTCTGAACTCTTGAGTTTCAGAGCATAAATGTGGATAAAGAAATTCAAAAAAATTCTTAACTATTTTCATTAAGTGCAGTTTATCCTTTTATCGGATATTGTTACATATAGAAAGTACTGTATACACAAACCACACTCCTCAAATGTGATTTGGTTTTAACACAATTATCTAAGAAGCTACAGTTGTTTCTGTTAAAATCAATACTTAATTACCTCCAAGAGACAAATGGAATCCTATGACAGTGATTGATGGAGTGAAATTTGAAATGTTGACACCAATTCTCATCCACTGAAACAGATGCAAACAAAATTAATGCATAATTATGACACAGAAACAAATATTTAAAGAAAACAAAAGGTTCTTATCTATTAACAGTTGTGTATCCCAATAAAATTGAAAAAAGTTATTTTCATTATAGCATACTAGTTTGTTGAACATTTATTTCTGGCCACAATGACATTCGACCGTGGGAACTATGTCATTCAATGGCATAGGGTTTGATATAGTTGAGTGATAAAGTTTGCATAAAAAAGAACAAAAAAACAGATGAAGAAGTTGATTTTTCTTTCTATTTTTCATTCATCTTGCTCAACTCTGGAAGATTAAAAAACGCCAAAAATAATAATCATAGTTACCAAAATAAGCATTGTAGTGACCTAAATAAGCATTGTAGTGCATTTTACTAACAAACTAACTATTGTAGGACTACGATTATGAGGGTCTTAATAGTATGGAAGTTGCAGAAAGTAATTATACCCCAAGCTTTTGAAATCAAGGCTTGAGATTGTAAATTCTGTATTAACAATGAAATGTCTCTAGGTGAAGTCTAGGTCCAGATTAATCTTCCCAAGGATGTTGCTTTTTCATGTTGAACATCTTTTTATATCTAAAAACTACTGGAAAACAAACTTGAAAAATATCTTTCTTTTAACTTAACAAATGTTACAAGGTCTACTATCAAACTCTGACAATGGGAGCTGTAAAAGCTCTGTCAGTGTTAGCGAATCCTTGTATGGGTATTATGTTGCAGAAAGTAATTATACCCAGAGCTTTTGAAAATAAGGCTTGAGATAGTAAATTCTGCATTAACATTGAAATTTATTTGGGTGAAAGGTGAAAAGTCTAGGTCCAGCAATATCTTTCTAATGGTGTTGCTTTTTCATGTTGGAGAAGGCAAGTTTTACTTCTAAAAAGTACTGGAAACAAAATTTGAAAAATGTCTTTCTTTTATTAATGTTACAAGGTCTACTATCAAACTCTGCTGACAATGGGAGCTGTAAAAGCTCTGTCAGTGTTAGCGAATCCTTGTATGGGTATCAGACATGGGTATGAAGTCGGCTTTGTCATTTTTTATTTCCAAATATCCTTTTTATTCATTAAAAAAGTTTGTTTTTTTGCTCCAAATTCATTCAAAAGTGTTACAAGCCTCAACTAGACAATGTTTACAAGCTACAAGAGACTTTCTTTTACTGAAATAGGATGATTTAATCTTTCTATTGAGTTTTTTAAAATGAGGGCTTCGTAATGTACCAGGGCTTTGGCTTCGTACCCATGTCTGATTAACATAATCTCATTAAAACAATCTTTTTTGTGGCTGTGCTTCTGTCTTTGAAATAATAATTGTAGCATTTGTATCCCAAATCTCCTTAATGTTATGATGTTAACTCTACTTGAGTGTTTCACCAATAGGTAAATAAACTTGCTGTTTAGCAGGCCATCCGTGGTGCATGACAGAAGTGGCCACCTTGGATAAGTGGCAAAAATATTCTTGTGTGTAGCTTTATTAAGTTGACTTAATAATACAAAGCTGGTAGTTGACATAGAGGGGAAATTGTATCATCGACAACTGCCAACTTTGAAAGGCTTAAACGCAGACTTAGTTTAAGTTAAAAGGCACTCACCAGGACGAGGAGAACAACCAAAGGCAGAAGGACAAGACCTGTGAAGGCCAAGGACACTGTGGTTGGTGGACGCTTCTCTGGTTCATTGAATTTGTGCTGGAGAATAGAAATATAGAAAATGCCACAAAAAATATAAAACTTGAATTTAATAGCAAAATTGGAATGGTTATTTGTAAAGCATTCAGGAAAGATTATGACTTATTTATAAAGAAATGGATATTACTTGTTTGCCTTTTTATAACAATAACTGACTAAGTGGACAAGTTGTTAAAAAGAAAATCTCATTGGATAGGTCCATAATCAAGAAGTTCATACCTGGATAACCTTAACCTTGTGTTGTAAATTTTGTAAGGTGTTTAAACACATTTTATATCCTCAACTGTACTGCTAACTTCCTTAAACCTTTTTTCATACTGCAACTCATAGGTTTGTTCATCCTACCTAGTTTACAAACACTGAAAAACCAGCCTGAGCATAATTCTTAAAATGTCACATACAGCTAAAAAATGAGACGAAGCCACGTCATTCACACTCTTGCTATTGAATTCTAGATCACAAGTATCATATATAACAGAATATCAGCACAGTTCTCCTTCTCTCTGTCAGTGTGCATTCTTGAGATGTCCTTGGGCCTCTTTCTTTGTACTCCCTAAATCCCCTTTTGGTGTTGGGGATCCTATTTAAAAGTTGCAAAGAAAAAACGCAAAAATTTCTACCAAAAAATTATCAGCTCAAAAGTTTTAAATCCTAAAAATAAGAAAAACCTTGCGAAAAAATAGTTGTGAAAGTGAAAATTACCCTCGCTAACCATAACCCCATGGTTGAGTCTTACAGCAGTGTGCAATATCTGGAAGTTTAAAACTGCTTCATTAGCAAGCATTTCTTGGGATAAACACCACAGTGTGCACTATTTGCCCTTACATGTTCATGAGTGGTGAATGTTCCCACTTTAGCTTGAATCATGCAAGTAATATTTTGTTAGCATGTGATCAACCAGAGGCTTACAAGGGTCCTGTTGAAAGCCACAGGTTGTAACCCTTGACATTCAGCTATCGAGATGGAATCCATAACCTTTTAGCCAATGAGGCTGCTCTTGTGTTGCGAGAGGTGAGACAAGGTATGCTCTTGTGTTGCAAGAGGTGAGACAAGGTATAACATACAAAGAAATATTGTATTGATGTATGACTTAACTAACCTTAATCTCAGGTCTTTTTGCGTATTGGCTCAGGCCATCAGCCTTGGCTTCTCCTCCCTCTGGGAAAGTAAGTGAAATGTCAGCCTGAAAAAAAATAGTTGTCAAGACATCAATAAAACTATTTTTCTCTTATTGTTATTTAATGTGAAATTCTTGAGTGTATTGACTATCTCAGGAAAAAGGATTCTCTCCTGGGAAATAGGGAGAAATGGAAGTATTCAAAAATGAACACAAGAAAAACATTCTTTTGGAAACAGAACTTCATATATATTTTTATGAATAAACACAAAATAAGGTAAATACCAGGGACGAAACCAGGCAACAAAAATCCTTAACTTGACTGGAAAAATACTGTTTCTAGTTGGATAAAATGGCCATTTAATGAAGAAAATTATTTAAGGGTGTGTTGTCCTGTTTTTGTGGGGTTATTTTGTGTAGCTTTTGTTAAAATAAATTATCTTGCACTCAGAAGCCATTTTTTTCAAGGTTAGTGAAATAAAAAAAAATAATTCCGAAATCTTGTACATGCCTGACAAAACTACTACTCACCAACAGCCAGGACAGGGGGTTTTCAATAACAGCATCTCCGACAATGAGCTCCATGCTATATTTGCCAGACACAGCGGCAAAATCTTTGGCCCTGGCTCCAACATCCTGTTAAGCAAAGCCAAGTTAAAAAAAACAAAGAATTAAAGTTTAGCACATCAACAAAATAAACATACACACATACTATTATTGGATCAATTTTACATGCAATAATTAAACTTTAAACATAATTTCATATTGCAGAACCTCTTCACTGTCGCGCCCCAGACGGTCTCCAACCAAGATAGTTCTTGGGCGCTGCAGTGAGGTGGTAAGTTAGGTAATAGGTAAATTCAAAGTGAATATATTTTTCATATTATGAGACCAGTGGTTTCAATGGAGCTAAGGGGAATTTCCCCTGGCATATGGCTGATCAGATACCTGGCAGTCAAGAGGATATTAGTTGTTTTTTGTATGTTTCGTTTTCTTAGTTGTTTTTATCATTACTTTTAAACTGATTTTTTTAAACAGAACTAAATTGTACTTGGTTTAAGAAAGTTTGAATGTATTTTGCTGAGCAATTCCTTAAGAGCATGTTTGCATCATACACAAGTGAAAAGGAATAGACATTGCAGACTCACAACTAGGCTACTAGACTAAGGTTTATGGAAATGGAAAAAAACATCTATGAGTTACACTACTCAGATTATCAGGATAATAACAGATTGTTTAATACATTAAGTCAGCCCATGGGCCAGGAAATACAGCAATACATTATCATCATTATTAACTTGGGACTTCCTGACAAACAAAAAGAAGAAGAACTTGGGACTGACCAAATCAAACTTGTTGGTCAAAGCATTGTCTGCCTCAGTGACAAAGATGATCTCTTGTTTGGTGTTGAGGTTTGTTAGTCTGATAAAGGTCTGATGAGCGGTCATGAGCTGACCATTAGACTTGTCCTTCAACTGGAACTTCATGACTACCTTCTGGTGGTAGTCTGCCTCAAGCACAACAGCTGCCTTATTGGGATGTACCAATCTGTGTGGGTAGAAAATGGAAGCACAATTATCACACCAGTTCCCATATGAATGAATAACCTCTTGTGAATCGAACATACTAAATGATTAAAAACTGTAATTAAAAAAAATACTGCTTTGTAACTAATCCAACTCAAAACCATATTTCAACAGAGCAAGTTTGAAATCAGGATTTACAGGTATAATTGTTGATCAAGCAATGATCTCGTCAGATCAACAAAACTGACAGGTGCTCTCTTCAGCTATCTCATAATTATACACAATATCTTTATTTACCAATATCCTTGAAAGCACATCTCTGCAGAACCGCATAATAAGTTCAACAACATTCACATAGTTTACAAATAAATTGCTAGTTTGTACTAATTTTAGATTACATGTGTATGGTGCACACTAAAGTTAACAGTAAAAAATAACATACACCATCCACCAGAAATTAATCTTTCATCTTCTTCCCATTTAACGCCTCATTTCTTTACCTTTTCTCCCTTCTTTGATAAATATTATTTTCAACTAATTTTGTTTTTCATTTTATGTGCAAGAGGGTTGTGATTTTCTTTCTTTATCAAAACATGTCTCATCAGTAATCGGTAAATATTTTTAAGCTTGAATCTAGCTGTGACAAAAAATTAGAAAAAATCTTGAAATACAAACACACAGAGAGGAAGAAGCTGAGGGACAACTTATGAGCCATGTTAACACAGGTTAACTTGTTGTGATTGAGAGGAAAGTTAACCCTGTTGTATCTATACACTATAATGATAAATTCTTCTTTATAACAGACAAATTCTACCCCTTGTTATCTATGCGATTGTGTTATACACCAGTGGAATGGTACTAAATGCTTCAAAATGCTACTTAAGTATTGTTAATAATCTTGATAAATGTCAAAAACTTATTACAAAAGATGAGAATAAAAGTTGACTACAATGCGTTTCCTGTTAACTGCACTTGCAAAAATATAGAATTTTGTAAATAGAAAATTAAAGGCATCGCATATTTTAATGCAGCAAGATAAAAGCTTAAGTATCAGTTGTCAAAGCGAAGGGGGAAGCATATTTACTTCCACAATGCCAGTTAACAAAGCTTAAGAAAAAAAAGATGAGTTTAAATGTATCAGGATGAAGAAAAACCTTTCTTGCATTTTCTTTTGAAGGAAAATGAGAAATTTGTTTAAATAAAGAATGGTATGTCAAGCTCAGCAAGGAGATTCAATTTCCTTTGACCCTTTCCTAGATGTCTTTATAACAAACCATCTGGTTACCAGGGTACTCTTCACCCAACGCAGGTTTTAGCCATGTCCATAGGAAAAAGCTTGAGTGACAAAATTGCAAAGTTTGAACATCAAAATGACTGCCACCTTGTAACCTCTCCCGGAAGCTCAGAACCCACAAATAACCAAGTTGAGTGGAGATAAAGAGATTGTGAAGGAAATTGAGATAGCATGGGCTCATTATATAACTGTTAAAAGTGTGCAGTATGCCATAAATTAGACTGATAAAAAGCTTTGTTATCTTGCTCATAAAGGCGTAAATTTCAAAGAAAAAAATACTCCTTACTCCAAAAATCTGCAGAAGGAATTGTGGAGGTTGACAAGATTATTCAAATGAATACTAAAGAAACATTTATATCACAGTATGAGACAAAATCTAATGACATGATGATAAAAGTCTGACAATCTTCAATCTAATAGTCCAAAACAGTTTAAGCTGAGAATGTAAGACATAAGAGAGAGAGGGGAAAAGGTGTACAAAAACATTTCATTATATTTCACCTCATGAAATCAACATGCACACACAAACACACATACATTTACATTCACACATGAATTGTGCAGTATACCATTGCAGTTGATTTCTAAGCATTACACCACCGATCTCACAAACAAATTGTCTCACAAAAGTATATTACAAGACAATTATTTCAGTTTTTCGTTTTCACTATATAATAGTCATAGAGCAGGCGATAAAATTAAATGCCAAGGCTGTCAGGATTCAAATGTGGGCAATCAGTTTAATTGACCCATGCTACAACCACCTATCAGTCGATGACTGAATTTGATGGTACCATAATGAATCATGGTACTTGCCATTAATACAGTCAAATGATAGGTTGACTAATTGGATGAGACAATAGCCAAAGCCCTATAGAAGTGGTGCCCACACCTTGAGTAAAATTAACAGACACAAGTTTAGGAGAACAGTCTATCAAAATGGAAGCTAACACTGCTTAATAATTATCATAAAAGCAAATAACATAAACAAATAAGTAAAAAATCAAGTAAAAATTAGATAAGGATCAAATAACAACAGATGCAAATATAGATCTGAAATGTGACATGTGTAATACAAAAGCAACTACTCCTGAACACCTAAAGAGGTCATGGTGCACCCTAAACAATTCCTGAAAACACAAGAAATTCTTAAGAAAAGATCAAAAAAGAAAAACTGGTATTTGAATTGGATAGAAATATGGACAAAAAATCCATAATTGCATTATAAAATAACCCTGACCAAAAAGACAAAAATGTGAAAGACATTTTAAAATTGCAAAAAAGCATCATTCACCACAAATTTAAGATTTTTTTAAAATATATAATTAAACCCTGTTCCTAAAAGAAAGCTGTTCACTTACCTCCAGCTTATATATGCTTTTCTTATATAAGAAAAAGATTACAAGACAAGAGATGATCTCCCAGGCAAATTTCTAAGAACAGCATCTTTCCAAATTTTAAAACAAAATGTGCTTGGAATATGATGAATGTTTGGCTGTGGTTTCAGATGTCCAGCTGTATCATTTAAACCCAGCTTTAATCAACCATGTTAATCAACCGTTTTTTAGAAAAATTTTAAATTGTTAGAGATGATTCATCTTCAAATCTGAAGGAACCATTATGAAGCTTTAGGTCACATGATCTTGGTATTTCAGTATGAACAAAGAATACATAAAAGTAACAAAACTAAATTAAATTAAATGCATCTTGAGACCAAAGAGCTTTAAAGTAGACATTTTTTTCAAAAATGTTCTGTCCCCATTCCAATACTTTCAATTTGTCTGAATAATGTTTTAATCCCCTTTTTGTAAGGCGTCTAGTCTCTAGTGGTATGTTTCCAGACTCTGGAGTGTTAGTTACTTGCTTTAAACCTCAACAGGGGCTGAATTTCAGCTGTTTGGAAAAATCACTTTACACTTTTCTTCATCCTACTGTTTAATGAAAAACAAACATGTAAGAATCAAAAGGTTTTAATGCCTAACTGTCAGCCACTTAAAATAACTTCCCAGGAAGCTGAGAACCGACTTCAGTGTCCCTTCAGATTCTTTTGGATATTAAAAGATTAAAGTGTAGTGAGACATTTGATTAGACAGGGGAAATGATATAAATACCACCTATCATTTCTATTTCTACTGAAACTTACTTTGTGGTGCGAGCGGCTGTGGACTGATCCTTGTCAGCAACACCAATTTCCACATTCTCCAGTGATACCTTAGTAGTCACTTTAACAACAACCTGAGGGAAATACAGTTTTGCATTGAGGAAAGTCAAACAAGGCCTGTTGTCAATGAAAGCTAAACAACTGTAGATTAATTTATGGTACCTTTCTGTATTTTACAATACTTAATTGTGGAGTCTCTTTACAATCAAATGCATCTTTAAACTTGATATTCAACTAACCCTTTCTTATTCTGTCTACTTCTTTTCATATAAGGAATAGGATAGGATATAATGTCATTTTGACTGTGGTCTGTAAAGTAAGTTGACCATTACAAACTGCCTGAACATTGCATTATTCCTGTAAAATTCTCTTTATAAATACATATGAAATTCAGTTAAAAAAAGTAAAAATTTTGTTATATATTTTTTGTCACAGGTGGACAGTGTTTAAATTTATCTTTTTATTTTTTAAAAAAAAGGTCAAACATGTTTTTTGACGTCTCCATGCCAATAATTTTAAAATGCAATTATGCAGTTTCATATTTTATAACTTGACAGAATAAAACACTTGTCTATTCACCTCGGCACCAGAAGTTCCTATAAGTCTGGCATCAGCCTTCTTTGGGGCAAGGTTGATGTTAAGTTTGTAGAATCCCTTGGCTGGTTTGGCATTAAGGAAGTTAAGCTCAAACAAAGACCTAAAAGATACAAAACAACATTAAAAATAACATGTTAACAACATAAGATTAAAAATATGGATTCAAATTAAACCAAAAGTAGTGAATTTCAAGTACGATCAACAAATACAAATGACACCTATGAAATGCACAATCAACACAGACACACCACCCAAAAAGACTAACAGATAATGGATTATTTTGATGTTGCATGCATCAACATTACATTTGTGTTGACAACTGTTGAAAGAATTTTAATCTAGTTAAAATGGACAGTTTCTAACAAACCCTAAGTTATTAAGCCATCTTTTCATTCTGCATCAATGTTGGCAGTACTGACTGTAAATCAATACCATGATGCATGCAGAAAATATTTTTAACATGGTTGACAAATTTTCAAACTTCAATTTTTTAACTGCAGTTAGCTGTGCATAAAGAGCCACATGAGAAGTAACTCACTTATCAGCTGCAGCAGGTGTCAACTGTTTCTTGCTTAGGACAACAGCATCATCTCCCATATGTCTGGCACTGTCAGCAGTTACAGTCATCTCACCCAAGCTACCACCCATCAAATCTGTCACACGCACCTAAACATGAGAAAAAAAGTAGGTTAACTTAGTTCATAGCTTCATACGGTTGCTTTGAAGCAAAATGCTTCTACCTGGTAAAATCAGTTTTGAGAAGAATTAAAAAGTTACTAGTCATATTATAATGAACTACGATTATTCTTAGTAAATTGGGTGTACATAAAAAACATGTAAACATTCAATTAAATGGGTTTTGTTCAAGTAAACAATTAAATGCAATAAATTGTGAGCGTGAGGCACTCAACTTGGAACATAAGGATACCATTCTGTACTTTCTACAATTAAATATAAATAATTTAATTATAAAAAACACAACAAAGAAAAAAACTTCCACAATAATTCAAAAAGT
>JAUUEB010487166.1:0-10846 GCA_032362205.1 Clione limacina | reverse complement strand
GAGAGAGCCGAAATTTGAGTTATAAATGGTGCAAATCTAGAGCATTTTGGATCTCATAAGGGGGGGGGGGATTCCCAATATCCCCTTGGTTACGCGCCCTAATATGCAAGAGCATCACTTTGATATCATTTTGTTAAGCTGAATAAATTAATAGGGACCCCCCGACAATACGTTTGAATAATTGTGATGCCCAGCATATGATTAAAGGGAAATATAATCCAGAAGGTCTTATGATAGTCAGACATCCCACTGTTGAACAGCTTGTGTCACCCTACCAGGCACGTAGCCGGGATTTGAAAAGAAAGGGGCAACCTTGCAGTAAAAAAATCGAATTATAAGTTATTATTGATGCAGATTTATACTATTTTGGATCGAGGGGGGCATTCCACCATGCCCACGCGCCTACATCCTACGTTGTAGGTGTATGGCGGGTTGTAGACTTCTTTTAACTCCTGCTTGTTGGGGTTGATGTTAAAGAGAAGCATATTGTAGCAACTCGTATACAAGTTAAAGTTGAAGAATGGAGTGATGATGACCATTTCTAGGATAAATGCTCATGAGAAAAAGATATTGTATGCTATGTCAACTAACCATCGTAGTAAGCTGGCTTTTTGACTTAATGATCCGTTCTCAAACTGTGGCTTCGACCCTGACGACTGTAGATCACCTACAAGAAACTCAGAGTTGGTCGGAATCTTAATAACGTGTGATTGGAGATATTGTATAATGGGCTAAGTTTCTCCTGTGATAATTCCGGAATACATTTGTTCCCGCGAAGCATTTCTTATAGTCAATAAATACTGAACTATGTGACCCCAGTCTTGTTCTTGCTTTGTTTTCATTAGATGAATACATTTCATCAGGAACAGATAAGACAATTGAAATCTGACCCATTAGCAAATGTAACGAAGATCATTGAGCACTATTAAGCAGAACCTGACTTCTCAATTTGTGTAGATGGTGTACTTACATCATTTATATTTGGAATAAAACGACTCACAACACAGAAGAATGCAATACTCACAACACAGAAGAATGCAATACGCACAACACAGAAGAATGCAATACTCACAACACATAAGAATGCAATACTCAAAACACCGAAGAATGCAATACTCACAACACAGAAAAATGCAATACTCACAACACAGAAGAATGCAATACTCACAACACAAAAGAATGCAATATTCACAACACAGAAGAATGCAATACTCACAACACAGAAGAACACAATACTCACAGCACAGAAGAATACAATACTCACAACACAGAAGAATGCAATACTCACAACACAGAAGAATATAATACTCACAACACAGAAGAATGCAATATTCACAACACAGAAGAATGCAATACTCACAACACAGAAGAATGCAATACTCACAACACATAAGAATGCAATACTCACAACACAGAAGAATGCAATATGGCAATTTGACTTTAATGAATCACACGAGTCATGTAATGCGTCACAAACAAATGAAAGATTTTAGTTTGATGTTTGGTTTATTACATGAATCAATGACTTCTTAATTCCTTTGGCACAACTCACACACCATACCGCTACATCCGTCACGTGACAATATAGCAGATAT
Organism: Clione limacina; assembly: GCA_032362205.1. Classification (NCBI taxonomy): domain Eukaryota; kingdom Metazoa; phylum Mollusca; class Gastropoda; order Pteropoda; family Clionidae; genus Clione; species Clione limacina. The sequence continues at coordinate 9,251 of JAUUEB010487166.1, read as the reverse complement.
CCGTCACGTGACAATATAGCAGATATCCGTCACGTGACAATATAGCAGATATTCGTCACGTGACAGTATAGCATACATCCGTCACGTGACAGTATAACACATAATCGTCAATAAAGCAGATAACCAAAACTTTGAACGTGTTCACATTCATCCAAGTATCACATGTATACGATTAGTAAAGCTTTATTTACAGTGATAAAATATCAACCATTCTCCAAAATACCTCATAAATTATATCATCATGATAAACACTACAACTCATAGAGAATTGCCCAGCACTAATGAGACGAAGGAAATAACACATAAATGTATATGTGAAAGAAATGGGCTCCATTTATGATATCTCCTATAAGAATTAGATTCATTTCTAGTAGTTTTAATTTAAATTATACTAAAATCAAATAAAAAATACCCTGTGAATTCATTGTAGAAAGACAGTTTTATGTATATTTTATGACCTATATATACTATGAGACTGTAGCCAACTCAAACGGACCGATAATGACGTCAGATTCAGCTCTGATCATGGAAACATGTGCATTGATGAGAATTGAAGCATTAAAGATCATGCAACTTCATAAAGAGCTCACTAAGAACACATGGACTTTTTCAACTTGATATTTAGGTCGAGAACATTCAAATGACAGACTTGTTTCATTGTAGAATTCTTGAAGGATTTCTTGTTTAATATGTCGTTTGGATGTGATTGCTTAAATTTTCTGTTTGTAAAAAAGTTTTGTGATTTTTGCGATTTATGTCGTTTGTTTCTGTGTTTTGTAAAATGTTCTGTAAAATATTGAGTACAGTTCGAATCATAACTGAACAAATATATTTAAGACTGTCTCCAAGATCTCTACAAACAAACAAACTGTATATAAAACATAAATAGAGCCCTCTGGGTTCTAAACTTATACAGCACCCAAAAGATGGTATTAAAAAACCCAATACAGAACAGTCCTGACTGTATCCATATCTTATATTTACTTATACAGAACTTTCAAGACTGCATCCAAAACTTATACTGAAGTTTCAAGGAAAACTACATCCAAAACTTATACATCACATTCAAGACTACATTCAAAACTTATACAGAACTTTCGAGGCTACATTCAAAACTTATACAGAACTTTCGAGATGGTTTAAAAAAATTATAATATAGAACTTTCCAAAGTACATTAAAAACTTATAGAGTGCTTTCAAGACTGTATCAAAAACTTCAACAGAGCTTTTGAGATAACATCTCAAAGTTATACAGAATTTTAAAGACTGTGAAAAACTTATGCAGAACTATCGGTCACTGGTAAAATATTGAGTTGAACACATTAATGACGAGATGATCCGTCACGTGACAATATAGCAGATATCCGTCACGTGACTGCATGCTTTAAGTCAACGTCTTTGTCGGCCACAGAAACTCAAACACAAGGTTCACAGTTCACACTTCTTAGTGTTTGTTTCTTTACTCTTTTGACAATATTTTATTCGCTGGATTTTGCACGTTCGTAGGATGCAAATAACACGACTGTGCATTCCAGATCACTTTTCACCACTCCACAAACAGGAGAGTTTATAGAAAGATAACACACGCATATCAATGAGGCAAGTCCACTTGGCACTTTTATCTATTAAACATGTATTATAAATAAGATCCCAAATCAACAGTTTGTTGAGGACTGTTCTGTTCGTTTGGTCTTGAATCTAAAAGAATTAAATATTGTATCGTTCATCTTTTGCGCGAGTATCTAAAAACAAAGTTCAAAATGTTCGTCAAGAAAATAATTTACATGTCCGTCCTGTTAGTCATGACGTCATCTAGATGTCCGTTAATATAGTCATCTGGTATCATGACACAGAGCTAGATTTGGAACTGTCAAAGAGTCTAGACCGCCATGACAAGATTCTCCGTTGACCTTTTCGAATTGTATCTCGCGCATGCGTTTCTTCTGCTTCATACGTCTGTTCTGGAACCAGATTTTGACCTGAGTCTCGTTCAGACCAAGAGCAGCAGCGATCTCAATTCTCCTGGCCCGAGTGAGATATTTGTTGAAATGGAATTCCTTCTCTAACTCCGTCAGTTGTTTGTTGGTGAAATTAGTACGCCCACTTCCGGCAGCGGCTGCTGCTGCTGAACTGTTTTGCGATTGCCCAGAAGAACCGTTCGTGTAGTTGTTGTTGTTATTATTGTTGTTGTTGTTGTTGTTTGAAAACTCTGACGATTTTCCCGCTGAAATAGACAAGAAAAATATTAATTAGTTTTTAATTTAGTATAATGAGCATCTATTTACATAAATTAAAAAAACATTTTCAGACAGGACAGGAACAAACTAAACCAAAACTTAAGAGGTTTAGGGGGTAATGGCAATGAGGAAGGTAATGGCTTGGAAAATGAAAAGAAGAAGTGGACAAGAGCTGTGACAAATAGCTGTTCTAGTCTAATAGTCCATGTCCATTTTTTCTTCATCGGGCTTTTCTTGTTCGACAGAGGATATGGCTCATGTGAATAAAGTTTCAGTTGATTTAACTAACCAAGTTATTTCAAAACATTCAAAAAACTAATATTGAGAACTATATATTATGCTGTGGACTTGATTTTGCTTTAACGCTTCCCCCAGCTAATTCATGGTGGCTCCAATACGACCTTAAAAGGTACACATTTTTAAACAGCTAGAAAGATAGTCAGTAAAATAGCTCTTAGCAAGTATAAAACGATACATAAAGTCCACTGTATCATAATCTAACAGTTAGTCTATACCTGCAGGGATGAATCTCCGTTCTAAACTTCAGATTAGAAGTCATACACCCCAAGCAGAGTGAATCTAAAAAAAATTATGATATCATGTGTTAGCTATAAAAGTTTTGTTTCATCTTGTCGCGCTCTGACAACGAATTATTTACTGGTTTATTGCGTGAGATGCCAGGTTTATGTCACGTGTAATCAGATTGCCAACCAGACTTGTACTCAGACTCAAATAACCGAGTCGTCTGCTTTGATAAGGAGGTTAACGTGAGTGACATATCATAGTGCTACACTTAATGATTTAATGGGAGACGGTCATGGGAGCCCTTAACTATGTCCGCCATACCTGATTACGTCCCCTTTTCAAACGTCATCCGGAAGTTTATTGTGGATCGATTACTCGTTGTTCAGGATTTAAGATCTTTTTAAAAGTGCGCCTTCTTTACGCTTTGTTTATGATCGTTTTAAGAATGGTTAAAGTTTCTACTGTGATATGAAATTAATTCTACGGTTTAAACCGAAATGGAAAAATAAAACGGCATCCACAATTGACTTAACTTTAATTCAATTGAAATACATGTATTGTGACACACTATCAAGATGTTTTCTTGAAATTTACAATGTTATTTCTATCAAAATATGTTTGTTTTATTTATCATTTGGGACAAAAAAGCATAAGCACAAAAACGAAACAAAACATTTGATAAAGAATTGGCTTTTCTTTTCTTCTTTAGTCTGATCGATAATGGATGGAGAGAAAAGACACATTGCTGGATGTATGGTGTATCGAAGACAAGCCATGGATTTGATTGACTCGCAAGGTGCAGACCCCCTCGGACGTCGAGCGCCTAAATTAATCAAATAACTATTGGACCGGTGATCCATCACCGGGTCTCACGTGGGGATATATAGCTAAGCGACTAATCTCCCCCGTCACACCGAGGACAACTCTTTCTTCACACCGTTTGCTACATAATTGATGCACGGATATATAATCAGAGTTATGATTGGAGTCTGACCACGTCACAATCGACACACTTCTGCTAGTTTTTGCACACGGACCGAAATCAGGGTGTGATTATAAAGATTGAAAAACGTCAAAGCGGCAATCCATCAAGTTACATACATTACTTGTATTGTATTAATTGGATGATTTATGCCAGGTTAGCCACCAATTGTTCTAAGTTCTCGCTTTAACAGACCATCTGGGATTGAGGAGACTAAACAAACTACTAGTAGAAGTGTTCTAAGATATAGTTTTTGTTTTCATAATTACCATTTTTCACTGAATTTATCCTTTGACAATATTGTAAATACCAAGATGATGTATGATATATATCACTTCACAAAACATTAACTAATATATCAAAAGGTTATGAGATTATGTTCGGTTTAATATATCTGTTACTGTATCAATATTTAGTTAATTAAGTGTTCACAAGTCTAACAATGATAATGACAACTGTTCACAAGTCTAACAATGATAATGACAACGTCTTCTTCTTGGGTATACAATGGCCAAACCGAACACGTGACTTGCGTTGAAAGGTTAACAAACTGATGAAAATAAGACAACAAAAATAACAACGATGACGATGACAGCAACCTTCTTTAAAAAAAGGGTAATGATTACAAATACACACAGAAACACCTAGCAACACGACAACAAAATTGTCAAAAATACTACAAAAACAACAAAAACATCAACAGAAAACAACGACAATGCAGACAACAAAAATATCAATAATGTTAATGTTTCTATGGATCAAAGTGTTTTCAGCAGAGACACAATGTTAAAATGAAAAAAATATCAAAGGATTAAAAAATGAGTTTGGTGATAGACACACATTTAGTAAAAGGAAAAAAATTGAGACACTGACAATAATAATTAATTTGAGGAATTCTTAATCATAATACTTTGTAAAAAGTTATAACTGTAATGAATATACATAAACAAAACGGATATTCAAAAAGCGACAGTTGACTCAGACACATATTCACGCCAAATTAAACAAATGAAAAAAAAAATTACGAAGCAATAAAAAGCAAAAGAAGATTAAGTGTCTAAGCCCCATGGGTCCTGTGGTTTGATGGGAGTCTCAATAATTGTTGTTGGTCAAACGTCATTAAGGGGACAGTATTTGTGTGGTAAAAGGGAAATAACACCATTAATATTGTATGAAGATTGATAAGTCTTTAGGTGAGTTGAGCTCACTAGTGCTAGGACTGACAGGTGTGAGTTAAGGAAAATGGCGACACGGGACCACGTGCTTACAACAAATGTCAAGCTCAAAGATCATTTCTGTCTTAGGAGTGTTAATTTTTGTAATGAAATATTTATTTGTCCTTGAAAAATGACACCATGTTATAAAATGACAACGTTTTTTCCGTTTTAAACATTTTCTTTTTTTCTTAAAAATTATAAAAATGCATAATAATATAAGTACTTGCTGGACAAAAATATACTTATTGTCTAAAACGTTTGAAAATGACGTATTTTATATTTTCAGTATTAGTTTTGTCAACAGGGACGACAATGAAAAAACAACAACAAATAAAACAACAAGAAAACAACAAGAAAACAACAACAGAACAACAACAAAAATGTCATTATTATTATTATTATTATTATTATTATTATTATTAACAAAGATAACAGAAACGACAAGTATAATAACAACGTAAACAAACAAATCGGAACCGACAACAACGATGTTAAAACTTAACTAAGAAGTTATTTTGTGTAATGATGAGCTCGTTGCATACTCATTGACTGAATTTTGTAATCATTTCTTTTAAAGCTATTTCATATTGTTATCTCTCGAAGTGTCTGATGATATGCCTTTAAACTTGTTAGGAGTTATGCTATAAACACTGGTGAAAATTTCAAACCTAATAATAACTTGAATAAAATCATAATAATGGGTAAAATTAAGTCCCCTTGCCTCTTTTAAGTTCGAGTTCAATCAATTTGTCCAACCCGAGTTTCAGCCATTGAGTAAAGTGGTGACGAAACAAAACAGAGCTTTACAGGAAGTTCTTTAGAAAAATATCTAGCTCTGCTTTAAAGCTACCCGAGGCCTTTCAACCGTCTTACAAAAGTATACCCCGAGCAAACGGTGGCTTACGAGCGCACTGCTTTGTCTCTGCGTAAGAATAATCTTAGTCTACTTCCGCCTTTCAACTCCAACTTCCGGTAACCATAATTCCCTTGTATTCATGGCGCGCAAAAGTCAAACGAATTTGTTGATCAATAAACATTCTTTTTACCGACACTATGATTTGAATTCTATGAGGAGCGTATAGCATGTAATCCCCTTTTAGTTGACATAAAACACATTTTGAACACCAATTTTACGAATGAGTTCCTTGTTAATCCTTGTACAGTGACCGTGAGCTAAGGGGATCATAGAATGTTATTGAATATATTGTTTCATGACGGTTTCCTTTGTTTTTAGAACGGGAACGGTTAGGGGCAGCATAATATCTGATATAGCCTTCGTTTATTTTCTTATCTTTCTCAATAAAAAAATCATTAGCCTCAGTCTTTGTAAAGAATTGATCACTTTTTTTTTTACTGCTGACGTAAATACTCTTTTGATCATATACATGTAATATATTAGGCCAAAAGAAAAAAGTTGTTTGGTTAGGGTTAACCGACCAACCCTAGAAAATTGTCCCGACCCTAGTCGTTTTTTAACATTCTCCAAAAAAATCGGGAAAACAGATCTTTTTACCGATTTTGGCTATTTTATGGGAAAACACGATCTTTTCACCTTATTTTGGATATTTTAACACTCTTTTTACGTTAAATAAATAATTCAAACCTACCTTCCCTATTTTTGGAGCATGTAACCCTAACCAAACAACTTTGTTTTGGCCTTATAACATAATTTGATATACCCATATTTTATGTTTTAAACGGATAACAGAATTACTATGTAGAACAAATGTGCATGGGTTTTCATTTCCAATTGATACTAGACCTTTATTAATTTTAGATGACAGATTAAACAACGTAAAAAGGAAAATCATCCACAATCAACATTTTTTCCTCTCTGACAATAGAATATTTGTCGGAGAGGACAAACAACAACTAAAAACAACAAATACAAAAATCTTGCTTCCATTGATTTTGAATAAGAGATGATTAAAACTTAAACCCATTTCAATTCTATACGACCCATGAATGCGTCTATTTATTTGCGTACAAAGAAGCTCGTCTTAAAAAATCTCTGTTCCAATTTCTTATATTTGATTTATATTTTACGTATTAAATCAAGGATATCCTATTCCTCAATGTCTCACTAAAATAATCGCATGTAGATTCATTTCAAATAAAAACTAGTCTAAAATAATGATGTCATTAGTTCACCGTCCCATGAAGCCCCAGGGGGCGGAGTCTGTACCTGCGCGTACTTGTCACATGTCACATATGCAGACACGTGCGTCACACATCCGGATGTGCAACGTCTGCAACTAAACCCGTCATCAAAGAAATAATCCACAACTTTTTGCCTCTCAGTTCGGTCGCCGGTCTTGTCTATGTAATCCCCTACATGTTTTTAATCATTCCCCCATTTAAATCAAATTTTATTACCATCGTGTTGTCGCGGTCCCTGTCAGGTACACTCTTTTTATGTAGAGTGGATTAAGGCGCCTATGGGCGTATACTAGTGTGTTCTTGTTATCTTGGCAAAATTATCTTTGGTTACTTAAGACTTCAACGTTGCAGGAATTTTACCAGTTATTGTTGTATATTATAATAGATATAAGAGACAATCAATAAAACAAAAGGAAAGAAACAATTACGTCACACAGCCAAGAATATAGATGTACCTATCACTTAGACATTGTCAAAAGAAGCAAGGTGCTTAATGAATCACATTAACATCGCCATAAATGTGGAAAAAAAACCTGCATTTTCATAAGAAATTTCATAGTGCATTCTCAGCTTCCTGAGAAGTATACAATGTTTATTTACTGGCACCTCGCCTAAGCAATCTTACATGAACATTCAATAATCGAGTACCCAATTATACTGCTAGGTGGACAGGAGTTTGGTAGATACATCTCGAGGGGAGTCCCTGGCGGAATTCGATCCCGAGACCTTCCGCATGGTGAGCGAGTGCTCCTACCAAAACACATACTCCCCCTAATTCATTCTAGTTGGTGATAGGCAGACGGAAGAAAACACAAAAACATTTTTTCTAAGCCAGTATAAAATACAAATATAAGAACCCATTCAGTGATACATCACACTGATCTCCCTTTAAAAAAAAACCTTGTGTACTTAATGAACATAGAACTGAAAGTAAGACAACCTTCTCCATCATCATTAAATGTATTAAAAGAAATCCAATCAATGTCGCAACTCAAAGAAATAAAGAAAAATGTAAATATAAACAGCAACATAGACGACTCTTTCTTGTATGTGATTCTTTCAAAGCAAATTCTAATTAAAAACGCACTCGCTGCCCTGGCCATAATCCCCGTGCACTCATCTTAATCTAGTAACATTTGGTGCGGAAAACAATAAAAACAAGGGCCAATTTATTCTACGTTACACCGCTTCAACTATAAAAGTGAGCAGAATCCGTCATAAATGGAAAGTTTGCTTTGTTTCTAAAGTAACATCTGTTTTTAAGTGTTTATTGTTTTGAGGGTTATGGCCAAGTTGGTGTTTATTGTGTGTTATGGCCAAGTTGGTGTTTATTGTGTGTTATGGCCAAGTTGGTGTTTATTGTTTTGAGGGTTATGGCCAAGTTGGTGTTTATTGTGTGTTATGGCTTCATTGAATACATGTTTTTGTTATGTTTGAAACAATTTGGCATTTTTTGTGGGATACTGCACCATGGTAGGCGCAGCAGGTGATTTTGATGTCTTTAGAAATAAGAGTTATGCTTTCGTTGATAATTAATCCCTTCTCCTTCTTTTGAAGTTTACTATAAATGCACCTTTATCCCAGATTAAGTCAGATTTTTTAGTAAAAGGATTAATGAAGCGTTGAATAACTTGTTGGATAGAAAATGACAGTTGTCTTCCGATGTTCGTTTCTTTTTTTGTTTTTTTTTGATAATATCATATGAACATGTGCTGTATTTTGCGGGAGCCTTATATCGATTATAAATTTATATAGGAATTAAAGATTGTTTTGAGTTGTGTGAAATACCTTAGAATCCTCGATTCTTATTTGACCGACTCATTATAAATATAGGTCCCTTTTTTTTTATCGACGGCCAGGGTATAGTTTTGTAAACCGATTCTTAGCTTTCACAATCAATTATAATTTCTGAAATAAACAAATACCCCATAGTGATGACAGAAACTGATACTTTCTACTTTCCCTACAATTCATTTTGCTTGACGATGTGTGAACAATTTGTATTATGTCATATCAATGTCTTTGTGTTGTGTCAAAAGCCAGGATTAATCTGTTATGAAATTGAGTGACGTTTTATGAAATATTGAGTGACGTCATTAACTGGCACTGAAGGGAGTACAAGATGACCAA
>JAUUEB010487155.1:0-10847 GCA_032362205.1 Clione limacina | reverse complement strand
TTTAAAAAATATACAAATTTTTACGAGGTCGCAATGACCGAGTGGTTAAAGTGAAGGGCTTTTGAGCTAGCTGTCTTAAAGTGATGTGGGTTCGACCCCAGCAATGGGACAAAGTTGCTTGGTTGAAAATGTGAAGAAAGTTGTCATCGTCGTTCTTCTGTCCACTCAGTGAATGCCTATGTAAGATTTCCAAGATGTGGCGCCTTATTATAACAGGCATGACTCCCTTCTATATTTATTAGGAAGAGTAGAATGCATAGGTATGTCTCCATTGGGCCTAGCAGGGAATAACAAATAGTTATGAATTGTTAGCTCCGGACATAATCTACATTCTCTGTCAAAACCAACTGTGGCCTTGACTTATTATGAGTGTGCTATACCGCCTTGACTTATCATGAGTGTGCTATACAGCCTTGACTTATCATGAGTGTGCTATACAGCCTTGACTTATTATGAGTGTGCTATACAGCCTCGACTTATTATGAGTGTGCTATACAGCCTTGACTTATCATGAGTGTGCTATACAGCTTTACACAATCATCACGTTTTTAAACACGTTGGGGCTTTTCCCTGCCACTTGTATCTTAAAAATGATCCGTTATTTCACTTGTTTAATGAATATAATTCAATCTTTTAATTACAGATAAGGAGATTACATTATTTTATTTCTTTGTCGCCTTATTCATCAATTCTTGTTTTTCCTGTTCCAGGTCACTATATTTGTGCTGCCAGCAGCAGTGAACAGTAAGTAGAATCTTTATCGTTTTCTTTCAGATAGTAGGAAAAATGTTGAAAAGCTGAAGACTCTCTAATTTAAGACATTTCCTAAAGTGTGGCTTTATGAATTGTATTATAACGGAGCTAATGGTGTATTTTCAGATGCTATACATATCTTAGATACAACTCTTTTAGAATATGGGAGGATATTGATCTATACTATTTCTAACGCTACATCAGTTGAGCATGACATTAAAACGATTTGATATCGTTAAACCGTTGTATTTACATAAGAAAATGCCAATATAGTCAAGTGTTTGTTAAGATAAATACAAACTATTTAGTACGTTTAAACCGAAACGTTAATTAAGTTGACATGAACATGGTATTTAATGACAAGTTATTGTAAGTTATTGAGTTGTTTTGTTCAACAAAGATCTTAGTTTTTCTTACATTTGTTCTAAATTCAGCATACGTAAAACTATTAACTGAACGAGTACATAGTAGTAGTAGTAGTTAATTTATGTTTGAGGTCCAGTTAGGACCTGTTCATCATCTTTGTTTTTCAAAATGTACGAGGCTCAGCATGACGGCCTCCTCACTGAATGCTCACAGGGTCATACAGTGTACTTTTATTTATCCAAAAAGTGTCCAGTCTATTTTTAAACGTAATCAGATTGATTTCACTACATTTTCCGGCAGGCTATTCCAGCTATTCACGACCCTTTCTGAAAAATAGTTGCTGCACATTTGTAGACGTGGTCTGCTCTTCTCTAGCTTGTAGCAATGGCCTCTGGTATTTGAGTTTTCATTGATGGTGAACATTCTTTTGTCTACAAGGTAGATGCCATGAATATATTTATAGGTGCCGATCATGTTTCGACGTTCCCGTCTGTGAGTTAAACTTGGGAGATTCAGTATAGCTAGACGCTCTGCATATGTTTTGTCCTTGATCGATGCCAGTAGTTTAGTAGCACTGCGTTGGACATTTTCTATTTCGGTCTGGAGTCCTTTCTGGAATGGTTGCCAAACAGAGTGGCCATATTCAATGATGGGTCTAACCATAGCCTAAAGAGTTGAACAAAATTTCCTCTGTGAGGTAGTCAAAGGTGCGTCGTATGATGCCCGCAATCTTGTTTGCCTTGTTAGCTGTAATAGAGATGTGGATCGTTGAAATTGAGGTTTGAATCAATATGAACTCCTTATTCCTTTTATATCTGAATTTCTTCTAGTATTGTGTTGCCATTGTCAGTCTTCATATGGTAGACTGCATCTGATTTCTATCGACCCAGCGTTAAGACTTTGCATTTCTGCGGGTGGATAGGCATTTCTACGACAATTCTTGTAGGTTGTCAAGGTGTTTTTGCATGATTGATATATTTTCTTCGGTGTTTGTGCGAGCATAAATGTTTGTGTCGTCAGCAAAAATCCGCACGTCACTCATCTGGCATTCTGGTAGATTGTTAATGTACAATACAAATAATAGGGGGCCTAGTACAATCCCTTGGGGATTCCGCGGAGAACGATTCTTTCTCCCTCCCATCCTTTCTTCGTCTATAATTTCTTTATTTCTTTACCCTTTCCTCCTCTGACACGATCAATGTGACAATCAGTAACCAGGTGTCACGGAGAATATAAAAGACATGATCATTAACTAGGTGACAACAGTTGACCCCACTTCCGTCAATCTTACGAAACTAAATTGCATGATGATTTAAATGGATTTTTTTTAATTCATTTTATTTTTTGATGCCAATAAGTCGATTAATCTTTGTGTCATTATATATTATGATCAAATTATGAATGCCCCCTCCCCCTCCTATTTGAGATCAAAACGCTGTAAATTTGCTAAATTTATTACTAATCTAAAAAAGGTTGCCACCCTCCCATTTCAAAATCCTGTCTATGGGCCTGGTGAAGAGCATTCTATTTTTTCAAAAAATCTTTCGCGCTATTATGGTAACATATGTTGCTCAATGTGTATGGTATACAAGATGGCTAAATAAACACATACATATTACAACAATATTATGGTATATTTAAATGAAATTCAGCGCACTAAAAATTAATTTCATTATACTAACATTTCGATTCAATTTCTCTACAGAAATTATTCTATATCTCAAAAACGTTGAAAAAATAAATATTAAAAGGTTATGTAACTAATCTTGCGTGTGCGTTTTACGCAGTGAATGACTCTTGCAATGAAATTATTTGCTTTTGAGTTTTTGTTGCATTCACATCTGAATAATTGGGTCGATTCACAAACGTGGTTGGTTACGTGGTGTATGGGTATTGATACCTGCCAATAGCTGACGCGTGCTCACTGACCATGAACAATTAACATGGTGCTCACCGTCACTTGCATTTTCATTAATCGACCCCATTGGACCTGCAGAATCATTCCACATTATCACAATAAAAAAAAATAAGCTAGGAGAAAATGTGTGATGTTTGAATATGGCCACTGAATATAAAAACTGCTGATGAGAACATTCAATGTAAGGTCAGCAATTTAAACTGACTTTAAACGATAACAGCTTTGCTACTGATCGTATAACTCCTCATTATGTTAACAACATCATATTAAGCATTATCAACTATCTAAGATCGGTATTCACAAATGGTCTATAAGCAAATATATCTGACGTGAGAATAGTTTTTTAAGGAATGCGCATACTTGAGACAAGCTATGCATGTTTATGTCTATGTTTATTTCTTATTGAGCCAGATAATTGTTTATAATACAAGTGTCGAATTGGAACATCAACTGTCTAATACGATGAGAATGGGTGGAAGTATTCAGAATACAATAAATTGAAGTACTAGTAAAACTAAACTTAGAATACAATAATGCACGAATAATTGTACGAAGGTAGCCTTCGTGAGGATGCATGTTCGCAAATAACAGTCAGTCTAACAATTCTATTGTCTTTTTTTCGCTACCGTCTATATGAGCAGTAGGTTCTTTTTATTTTGTAAACAAGATTGTGCAGTCAAAGATACACGCATCAGTCTTGGAACGTGAGCACCAAATAACTGCTGCCGTCAACCCGTCAGCCATCTATTGTTAAGACATCGAAGAAAGTTCTAAAAAATCGACAAACCGTGGATATCCTGTCTCTTTTATGAGATAAAAATAATCAATTAAATAGTCGATATTTCATAGCATGTTACGGTTGTACGCACGAGTACTTAAGCTGGTATGTTTGCTTCCGCGTTTGAAATGTAATTTATAAATGAATATTCTATATTTTCTAGTTGAGACTTGTAAAAAAAGACCAAACAATAGAAGCTCTGGTGTACACTAGTCTGAACTACGAGTGTGTGTTGTTGACGTTGTGGCTTTTTTGACTTAAATTCAATAAATTAGTACATTGTGAACTATTGTCTGTTAGAATAAATGCGGGATATATTTGAACGATATGGACGATATTTTTTATGAATTTGAGTTACATGGGATGCAAAAAAGAGAGATAGTGAGAGAGAGAGAAGAGAGAGAGAGAGAGAGAGAGAGAGAGAGAGAGAGAGAGAGAGAGAGAGAGAGAGAAATTAAGGGATAAAATCTTCTGGTCTTTGAGACACAAGATTGAAACACACTTTGCAAAGGCTGATTAATGAAATGTTTCTTTACAACTGACTGGATAGTGGTGAGTGAAAATGCCATTGATATTGGCCAGATTCCAAGTCCTGTCTTTTGCATTAAATATGATACCACTACTTTCTCATTTATATTGATAGGATATCGAGAGTCGCTAGGGAATGACAACTACGCTTACAGGTGATTACTAAGTAGAAGTTATGTATGGTGGGCACTGTTATGTCCCCTTCCACACTGAACTAATGACTGGAAGACACAATAAAGGTGTATGGAAATAAGAGAAAACAATTAAACAGAATTCGATTTGATTGACATGAAAAAAGAGCCAATAACGTTGTTATAATATGGTGTGTGGTTTTTTTTAAATTTTTGTTAGAATGAAACAAAAAAAATTAAAAAGCCATTGAGAAATTTCACAAAGAAAATGTAACAAACTATATGTTGAACATATAAATTGAAGGAGAAAATCCCAGCAAGCACGCAGTAAAGATTCGATCTTCGTCTACAACAATCGCTTAAATTTGTTTTGTTTTGTTTTGTGTTTTTTTTTAAATTGTCAAGATTTGACAATGACATATTAACAGTTGCAGGATATAATCATCACATATTTACATAATTTGTGGTTTACACAAAAGGTATGAAAAGCTTATGCTACAGTGGTCAACAACGCCAATAATAATACAGATCAATGTGTCACAATAGCAGCGCCATTGGCCTGTGAATATTACTGGTGTTATCGTGTGTGTATCAGTCCTTGTCCATTGTTTCAATCCACCTCGCCTTTCTCCTCTTGTTTTTTGATCCAATATCAAAGAGTAGTATTGGATAATTAAGTGCTGTTCGATATCTGCAGCCAGCTTTCTTTATGTCGGTTATCTTCCTCATATCGATTTATCGAAAAGCTCAGTTTGTTTTGACGTTGTGAAGGCTACGACAACCTTTTTCTTCCTTTTTTCTGCAATCGAAAAACGTCACTTATCTTTTTAATTATTGATGATGTGATAGTCATTATGTTATTATTTGTTAGAACGATTCATGTAATGTTCTACCAAAGGTGAATGATGGACGATCCCAGAGTACTTACGTCTTTAGTAACGTGTACTTTGTTTTTCTTAAAGCCCTAAGCTTTTTACTATCTTTAAATTGTCAAAAGTTAGATACAAAAATGATTGATTCATAATTCATAGTGTCGGTATTATAATCAACTGTCATATGATGCCACGTTTCATGAATTTGACCGATTAGTAACGGAGTCTCTTGAAAGTGTGAACATTTTCTGCTGTTCAGTATATTCATGGTATCTTTATGAAATTTAGTCATATTGAAGAAGGCCTGGTGTGCACTGTAGGTACTCAAGACCACATGCCGTTCTTGATGCTTTATCTAATCAACCTTAATTTAGTAGGTATACTATGACAGATAACGTAGAAATATACCAGTTAACATGTTCAATGCTATTGTTTAAAGTAGTTTCATAGGTATATTTTTGTTCATGGTAAGATATTCGATTCAGTTCACCCACAAAAACTATACCCTTATGTGTGCTTTTATCTTTTTTTAAATCAATAGGAATATTTTATTTTCATGATAATGATGAATCTGTCACTATATAGAATATTTTAAACTAATAACAACATTCAAAAAGATATTCGAAATAATTAATTTTCCCTGCGCACTCAACAATAGATTTAGCTAAACAAAGTCCTTGCATGTTGATGCTAGGAAATACTTTGTTTTGATCTCGTCTAGATTTGAACATGTCACACTCAGCCGTGTAAACAATCATTTCATTGTTGATAGTGCTTTAATCATTAGATTGGATGTCCGTATTCCATCACTGTCGCACTCAGTAAACGTGTTTTTGCATGTCCGTATGCCATCACTGTCGCATTCAATAAACGTGTTTTTTTGGATGTCCGTATGCCATCACTGTCGCACTCAATAAACGTGTTTTTTTTAAGTTTAAAAGCTATTCGGCCAATGTGTCTAAATCGAAGGTAAATGTCTTTATTGTTAATAGCTTTTTATAATATCGGTCAATATATTTTTTACTTCGATGTTAAAGTTTTTAGTTGCTGCACAACACGAACTTTGACGTCCAAAACCATCAAGCAAATATTTCAATACGAAAGATCAAATGCAGACTTTAAATGGAAGTATGTAAGCTTTGTGGTATTTTAACTGTCAAAAAGCTTTGTTGCATATTGCATTAACCTAAGCCTTTTAAAATGACAATTGATGTTTACTATTTCAAAACACTGAGTGGGTAACTAAATAGTCAGGACATTAATATAAAAGGGATAACTACGGTCTTTCTAAAAAAAAACGTGCTCTTCATTCATAATATCGGATCATTCATGATACAAAAAAAATAAAATTACTTTGAGAAACACACAGTTTTCTTAAACTTAAATTTAAATTCTAAAACCCTTGGTTTTTTTTCAATTCGGTTCTACTGGGGTTTTTCTTTCGTGTTAATTTTAAGTATACACATAAGCTTATAAAAAGGGGTATATATGATGGTTTCTGTTATCATACTCTTATGAAGAGGTCATTCGCATATCGACTCTATAGAAATAAGCTGTATCTAACATCAACTTAACCTTTTTTAGCTATCCGTCTTCAGAAATACTCTTTTTATTTAGACTGTCAGAGTGCGACAGTTTTTTGTAGGACATTTTTTGTTCCTTGAATTTTGC
The DNA here is from genome assembly GCA_032362205.1 of Clione limacina. Lineage (NCBI taxonomy): Eukaryota > Metazoa > Mollusca > Gastropoda > Pteropoda > Clionidae > Clione > Clione limacina. Next base: position 3,830 of record JAUUEB010487155.1, on the reverse strand, counting down.
CCGGATTATACTCTGAGCAACCAACAGGGGGTCTTTAGCGTGCGACTAGGACGGGACCTCTGTTTTTGTCGTCTGATTCCGATAGGACTAGGTACATGATCCTGCCTTTATCAGAAGAACGTGTACATGCAAATACTGGTAATGAAATCGGTTTGCACGAGCGGTATGCACCAACCTTTGGCATATATTTAAAGCGGTATCCTACCGAAACTTATTTATTTGAAACATTACTAGGGAGGTGGTGAGAGGTTTCTCTGCACCCGCACAGGATTCTAACGGACTTGAATTTTATTGATCCTTAGGGTATATAGACACAAAAGTTTGCCTTCACCAATAAATCAACCTGAGCGAACTGACCACTAGGGCACGGTAAAAAACACAACATGCTCAGAATTGATCGAGAAATGGTCGCAAATGATTTGTTGCTGATTGCAATATATTTTTAGAAAACACCTTTAGGAACCTGAAAAAATAATTCGCCAAAAATGTAATCTTATATTGATTCGTACAAAGGTCATGCAAATGAGTACTCAATTAACAATACAAAATGTTATTGTTTGCAATATATTGTTAGAAAACAGTTTTAGGAACATAAAAACAAAGTTTGCCAAAAATGTCATGTTTTGATTCGAACCAGGGGTTATGCAAATGAGGGTTTCTTCATAAAAGGCAGTTATTCAATATCAAAAACTCACTTGCATGACCCCTGTACGGTTCAAATTATCGATAGTTTACACTCTAAGTAAGCAAAGAAATTAAGTTTAATTTAATAATGATAAATAAGGCACGGGAATTGTCTGTAGAACTGAAAAGGCTTTATTTTTTACTATATACTACTTTATACGCTGATCACCTAACTAAAAAAGCCGCAAAATCGACCCAAAGTTACATCTGATTTAAACGAGTCGAGGTAAAGATTTAGAGTTGCTGAAATTAAGATACGACAACTTGAATTTTTGACCATATTAGTGATGAAATAGTGACCTGATGACGTCACGGTAACGCTTGACCTCATAAAGCGGGAACTCATGGTCGTGCCTTAAAAACAAATACATATTTGCAATCGTCTTGGAAACAACTTTCATTATCAACCCCTCATTCCCCCTTCCCCCTGACTACATTATTATTTACGCGTCTGTTCCTAACACCATAAGGTCATATGAAAGGTTGGCCAAGATATCTATGTGATCCAATAAAAATGATATACAATAGAATTGTTTTTACACATAATGGTTTAAATCAATCATTTAAAACTAAAAAAAAAATATGAAAGCTATTAAAATGTGTGACTCATATTTTGTTCTAACATTGTGTTTTTGTCCGTTATAATGTCAGGTATACCAGCATGCTATGAAGAGCCAAATCGAGGTCGTCACTTCACTGACAGCCCCGGCGAGTACAATCCTGTTGATTTAACAGTCACAGGATGTATGACAGCATGCGGTTCGATCAACTATACCTTTTCTGCAATGGCTGAAGGTAACTCGTCATCTTGAAATAATGCTTAATGGAAACAAATTACTTAAATATCGTTACAGATAAATCATATTTGAAAACGATCATGACAATGATTGGTCCGCTATGCTTTTAGCGATTAAAAGGTTATTTCATGATATGTAAGTCTTCTCTGTGCATGTGTCTATACAAACAGAAATGTGCTTTGAGTATACAAGGTGTATATTATATACTAAATTTATAAATAATGGTATGTGGTTATTTAAAAAAATCAAAACTACAATGCTTGTTTCTACCTTAAACGAATAAAATAATTAACTTGCCAAAACTTGTTTCAAATTTCCACAGGCAAATTCTGCTACTGTGCAACTGAGTTACCACCGAGCAGCCCAGTAAGTGATGCCTTATGTAACAGCACGTGTGCAGGGGACTCTACTAAGATGTGTGGAGGTATCGACTACGTCAGTGTTCATCGAGCTGGAAAGATGGTGACCAACCTCCAGCTCAGTAAAGATCCAGACGACAATGCAGTGATAGCGTAAGTTATTCATTTGAGGACTTCAATACACTAGGGGTAATTCTGTAGTATAAACGATTTTATCAAGTATATTTCATTCAGTGTTCACTTATAGACGTCGCACATTTATGTTTTTATTACGTACATTGTACTCCAAAACGGTGACGTGAGCACAAGGAATCAGCTTACATCATGGGGAATAAAGAAATATGAGGGAATAATATTCTATTAGATATGTTTTTTGTAGCTGACTACCGAATATGTGCATGTTTTTTTTCTAAGGGTGCCAACAATATAAGCTGGGGGTCAAAAATATCATAACCAAGCCCTGGTGTTGGGACACTGTGATTGCTCCATGATTGCATATTACTCCCTGGTAACGTCAATGTCATACTAAACGCGTACAAAAAGAAACCACATCTCATTTTTTCAAGCTTGTTTTATTGGATGTAAAATTATTATTCTTACAAGATTGAAAATATAACCAGAGTTCACAATTATAAATGTATCCAGTACGGTTTCAAGCCAATGGTCATGGCACAAACGAGACTTTTTGTTTCGTTCACTATATCCGAGGTTTCGCTAAAACTGAGCTCGTTGTAACCGGGCTCTACTGTAACAGTTTTTCGGATGGACTGATGTCTCCCAAACTTTTGATTTAAAGGCATAAAATAATCTTCAATTTGTGTCATAATCTTAATAATTCATGAAGTAATATGACTGAGTAAAGGAATCAAGCAAAAAAAGATTTTGATAGGGCACCCCTAATCACCTTTACAAGGCAATATCTCAAAAGTTAAAATTGCGACAAATGGCACCTTTTTTCTGAAGGCTACACAATTTCTATTCTTGTAGCTGGCTCTGACCAGATGAAAATGAAAAAAAGCTCTCTTCAGAAAAATTGAAATTATTTCTGTGAAACCATTGCTATCTTTGTACAGAATATGACAATATGACATATGATATTTTTTCCAAGTTTTTAATAAGGTATGGAAACATGTATTTGCTCACAGGTGTTCATCATGGAGTCTTTAAAAATCTTGACTTTTTAAAAAATTAATTTAGTAAGATCTAAGATCTATTGAGAAATTCGACAACCCTCAGAACTCCTTAAAAAAATCATAAATATTATGAAATTTTGTACATATTAGTGTTTATTAAAAGGTTAAGTTAAAAACTGTTACATTTTTGTGTAGATTGGCATTTTATAACCTCCCCTTTACATGTTTCTTTCCTTGTTTCATCAGATTTTGGGATGATTGGATGCGTCACCCAGAACAGAGAAGAGGTAGAGAGTGTATCAGACCTGAGATCTGTAGGACCAGCACTTTTGGCAAGAAGGGAGTCAGCAAGTAGGTTCTTTATAGGATCATTAAAAAAAAAACAAGCCGCCCCGTGCCCCCACAGGCTATATATGTGGAAAGGGAGTCCTAAGAAGCGGAAGTTTGGGTGTTCCAATTGAAGCTGGGTCATACTAAGACTTTAAATATTTGTAATTTAGCAGAGGTCTCTCCTGTCATTAAGAGTTTTGTGTTACCGTTGGTCGGCCCAGTGTTAGTGTATTGTGACCGAGTTGGTTGTACCAGTGACTCTAAACCTTACATCCTTTATGGGTTGCAGCACATAGAAATGTCTTAGGAGTGCTGTTGCCAATATAATAACCATGTGTTGATAGAGATATGGAGACCCTTACACAGATTTACATTTAAAAAGACAGTATTTCCGTCTTTTTGGTGACCCTTTTTGGCAGAGATGTGGGCTTCAGATTAATATTTATATAGACTAGTAGATGCCCCGTTCTCCAAACGTGTAAGACAGATTTGCCAATTAGGACAGAGGGTGAGAGTATTATTTAATA
>JAUUEB010487144.1:0-10847 GCA_032362205.1 Clione limacina | reverse complement strand
GTCTGTCTGTCTGTCTGTCTGTCTGTCTGTCTGTCTGTCTGTCTGTCTGTCTGTCTGTTTACTCGATAACTTGAGTATTTTTGTTTGGGGCTCTTTCATATTTGGATGGATGATATAGACTAAGAATAGAATTTCTCTTATTTTAAGCCAGAAATAGTTGTGAAAAATTGACGGAGTTATGGCCCTTATTCAGTTTTTTTGCTCTATGTTCTTTGTTAATTTGGCAAAAACACGCTGTGGCCACATTTTAAGTGTTAAGAATCTGAAATCTTGCAAAGAGGTCCTTCTAGTGATTATCTAACACAAGCTTTCAAAAGTATTAGAATAATCAATTGGAAAACAGAGTTATGGCCCTTTTGAGTATTTTGCCTTATGTCTTTGTTAACTTTTTGTGAACACGCAGTTGTCCCATCGAAAAAGATAGAAATCTGAAATTTTGCACAGAGGCTTAATTCACAGGTCCCTAAAATCTCGAGGTTAATGTTTTGAAAACAAAACAGTTTTGGCAGAGAAATGGCCCTTGAGTTGTTTACTATATGTTCTTTGTTTCTTGTGTCTGATGTGCGTGGTTGTACTCTCTACGAGTACTTATTTTTCTAGTTGGTTAATATGTAAGTTATGATGGATGGATGGATTGATGGTAGGAGGTTTATTGGTTGGTGGATTTATGGATAGATGGTTTGATTGATTTGTGGCTGATAGGTCCTCGATAAATGGTGGATGGTTGAATAGATAGGTGAGATGATGTATGTATGGATGGGTAGATGTTTTAAAGTGTTTATAAATAGAAAGATGATGCGATGAGTAGATTGGTGGATTGTTATTTAGTTGGAATTATGAATGATTGTATCGATGGGTTTGTTGATGAATGAATTGTTGATTTAGTGGATGTGTGGATAGGTAGATGCGTGGATGGGTTGATGTATGGATGAGTGAATAGTTAAAGAGGTTTAATGGGTGAATTGGCGAATGGGTTAATTGGTGTATAGATCAATGGTCGAATATGTGAAATGGCGGATGGATCAATGAATATATGAATGAATTGCTGGTTTAAATTATTAGTAGATTGATTAATTGGTGGATTGATGTCATTTCTCAACAATCATATCAAGTGACTATGGTGTAACTATCGATAAAGTCGTTTCTCAACAATCATAAAAGGTTACAAAGTGTTCATTTCGTCAAGTCATTTCTCAGAAATCATTCAATGTCACTTCGGTCTTAATGTCGTTAAGAGAAGAATAATTTAAAGGATCTTAACAAACAAATTTAAGCTCAGAATATTAAACGTTAATATAAAAAAGTTCGTACGCGTGAGCCAGGGTCCTGGTTCCACAAAATCTTTGATGTCCATGTGCTCCATATCATCCCAGTTTGGATAGACATCATCGTTCGTACGAGAGTAGACCTCGTGGTCGTACAGAGTCTCTGGAATGTAGTTCCGCCGTTCCCACCAATCTGGGGTCTCTGTGTTTGATTGAAGAGGATTTTGTACATTTATTTAAATGTTTCATAATTTATTTCAATTCAATTTTATTCACAATAGCGCATTTGAGCGGAACTCTTGCTCATTTTCAAGCATATAATAACAACAAATTAATATTATGAATTGCATTGGGTAATTTGAAGTAAAACCAGTGTAACAGGCGTGTATCTATGGGGATATGTTGCAATCAGGTATGAGGAAAACTATAAAATTTACCAGCCAATCTGGAAGACAGTTTCTGAAATTTACCAGCCAAAAAAATCTCAATGAATCATAAAGGACGATTAAGGTTACGTTGCGCGTTAAACTACTATAAAGTAGTTAAATGAAATAATATATATATATATATATAAAACTATCAACAAGAAAACACAAAACAAATGTAACAGACTAAAATAATGTATCATATTAATAATGTTGCAATGAAGTATATATCTAATATCTAGGACGTTAGGATTGATCTACTTATCGTTTTTGGACATTTTTCTTCTTTTCATCCATCTCTCAGGCCCGTACCCAGGAAGTCATTTAGAGGGGGTCAAAGTTGTTTTGTTTAGGGGCAGACTAGTGTGGACATCAGCATGATTTTATCCCCAAAATATATGAAAGTAAATTGACTCGTACAGTGGTCACATCCATTCTTTGGAAATTTGATTTTTTTTCATCAGAAGGGTCAAGGAAATTTTGATGAGGGGATCATTTAACACGCCGAGCGTAGCGATGCGAAAAAAATTGAGATATAGAAGCTAAAAGGTGCATTTAAAAGCAATTATTGGACCCGGTGACCACACATATTTCACCCGCCAATCTGGCGGACAGCTTTTGGATTTTACCCGACAGCGCCGAATTTTACCCGCATTTGGTGGAAAGGCGGGTTGTTTCCTCAGTCCTGGTTGGAAGGAGGTGTGTACCATATGATCTTTCTGCGCCTTTTCTTCACTGTATGTCCCGATGTCTCATGCCTACTGTCATATGCCTCGTAGGAGAGCGCTGTTGTTTTTTAACTATGGTAAACAGTAAATTGTCTAACTGTAAAAAGATTTTGTTAACCTAAAACATACTTTGGTTTTTTAATCTTTTATAGCAAGAACAGATTCATCAACGCCCCTTAAAAGGAAATATCAAATCAACAATCAGAGTTCAATGCAATCAGAAATACGTGTCTGGCTTTTGATGTTCGTTCTTCGATTATATAAATTAAGTGAAAAGATAATAATATTGACATGCCGACAAACACAGTTTTTTTCGACAGGAATACGCTGTTGTTTAAGTAAACATTTTCACGTGATATATTACATACGCCAGTGAAAATGAGCATTTACATGGAAACAATATCATTGTTTTTGTCGTCTTTAATTTTGAGTCAACTATTTACTTTTTTCCCTGGTATTTCAGTAGTCTAGCAACAACATGTCGCTTAACTATGTGAGATAAAATGGATGTCGAAATCAATAATGCAAAGAAAAGATACCAGAATCGTAGTGTTTATATAATGTAATTGTATAAATAGCTAAGGTAAGTAATGTGGCATTGAAGAACTCAACATTTAATACTAAACACAACTACTTACTTTTCCATATCTATTAGCTACGTTTAACAGAGTAACCGTAGTTGGCAATAAAACCCCATATGTTTTGCTTTTGTGCCATACAATAAACTAGCCGCATGCTTAAATAACAAGTATGATTAAAATCGATTAAATCCACGGCAAGTTCAGATACATTTACGATATGACAAATGCGGACAAAATACTCAAATGTTTGAGTAGTTGTATATCAATAGTAGAAAACTGATCGGTCATGTTTTGTCAGTCGTGAGGTTCAACTAACTGATAGTCAAAATCAAACTTTCACTGCATAATCGTAACAATTTGAAAAATTCAGGTCAAATATACATGTTATGCACATTCATTTGCATTTATATGATAACTTAGTTGCTCAAATTGTTAACTTTTATAATGACAAGAACATGATTGAACTTAATCGAAGTAATCTTTATTATACCAGATTATTTGTCTTGTTTTGTTTTGATGTTACCGTCGGTTACTGTTCTGGTAGTATCTATAGGCTGCAAGGTGTGATTGTTACTGATTTCGTTGAGTGCATTGTTGGTTTATTTCTTTGACCCCGTTGGAGTCTTCCGCGGTTCTCAAGACTTTTGAGTTAAGTCCAAGAACACCTCAACTGTAGACATAAAGTATAGTGCACTCTTGACAACAACCTTTAGAGTGCTTAAATAAGAAAAGAATGTACGTCAGCAGCACAGTAGACTCCAAAAAGCGATAGTAGGCACTGAAGGAATCATAATTTAGGAACCAGGTTATGAACGGATGCACACCTTGTTTAAAGAACACACTGGAGCCCCATCATATAAAACAGGTATTCTGACCTCTGCCTAACTGGAAAGCTGCATATATCCAAAAACGTATGTAACCCCTTTTACTTCTACAAAGGACAGATTTTTCTCTGGTAAGTCGTCAACAAGCCACATTACGGCTTTTAGCCCCGCATCAAGTATAACGTGGCAGGGAAGTGGATGGAGGGATTGCTGCTTCGGGTATATATGGCAACCTTGTGTGATCAATGCCGTTATATTCGGTATAGTTACATTATTTAATTGTGCCTGTTAGTAGGGACTATTGCTTACACATCTGAGAGTACACTCATGTGACGAATAAGCCAATATACGAACACTGACCCCAACGACGAATTGAAGCGTAAAAACTATAGAATATCATAAATCATTTGCATTTGGCCTTGAAATTGTCTACTATTGTCGTTATTTCTTTTAATAGGACAAAACACTAAATTGATTATATACGACAAGTGTGGAAACAGTTTGGTGTAGCATTTGGTTAAGATACTGCATCTAACCACACTCTTCTGAGATTCTGGTCAAATTGCACATTTCTTTTTTAATTTGACAACCAACCAAATCAACCAAATATTAATTGAGGAGAAAATGATTCCTGGTATTGCACGATTAGTAGCTTTACAAATCAAAAGCATGAACTGTCTACAGTTCTTTTAGATAGACTTCCACAACTCGAACAAAGGGAAGAGATTTCATGGTTGTGAAAGAGTGGTGGCTTTCAAATGAGCATTATATGTCTATCTCTCCGATTATGTAGCCAACTAATGTGACGTTCCATTAGAGATATAGTAAAACATTACGTGCGTATCAATGGTGCAGAATAAATGTATCATGAACGTACGAAGTCTGCCTTTCGCAGTTAGCAAGCCTCATTGTTTGTGCCTATTTAAGTGAGACATATTGAGGGTACTGCGTCTCAACAGACTGTTACATCTACACGATTGAGTTCAGGCGTTTGTATACGTAAGTGCACACGCAAGCTAAATTAGTGACGGCAACCTCCTGCTGTATTGATACTGATGGCATGGCCTGACTGACCGTCAGGATTTTGAAATGGGAGGGAGACAACCTTGGATATAAGCAAAATAATGGCCGATGAAGCGTTGTGAAATTGCTATTGTGAATGACATTCCATAAGCACTTAGGAAATAAAATAATCAAAGAATGACAATCTAAGGTCATAATTTAAACAGTTAATTTTATCAAACCAACCACTCAAATCTTAGTTACAAAGGAAAGGAAGACGAACAGATAGATATTAATTATGTTTACTGTGTCTCAAACATCAGATATGTAGACGCACAAGACAGAACTAATTTGCTCCAGACATATTGACTTTGTAAAGGAAAGGCTTCAAGAGACAGATACATATTGCTGATGTAATTATATGATTGGATATCACGTAGAGATAAAGAAGGGAGTGTACTCTCTTGAGCTCATGTAGGACGTTTGTATTGATTGTTATATTTCTTTGTATCAGCCTCTTATCTTTGGTGGACCAGGGGGTTGCTGCGTTGTTTTGGATTTTTTTAAGGAATTGTCTTAAGATCTTGACGGCTATTTGAGCTGGATTGATGTTTTCTCAATTCACGTGAAATCGCGTATTTTAAAGATATAAATTCGATCACAAAAAATCCAAAGTCAGTGTAGATTAAGTCATTACACATTGAAAAATATATCTGTTATTTATAGTATTTGTTTCATTAACAGATACATTTCTATTTTCTATATGTTTCTGTTATCTCAGATATGTTTTAAGTTAGGTGCTTGCTCAATAATGCAACGTCTTTTACTCACTTGGCCGCTTTTTCACAATCGATGAGACAATTAAATTATGTACTCACTCATCTTATCACCAAATAACTTTTCACTCACTCACTCACTCACTCACTCACTCACTCACTACTCACTCACTCACTTACTCACTCACTCACTCAATCATTCACTTAGCCACTCACTTACCCACTCACTCAAAAACACACACACTCACTCACAATCTCCTGAACGTGCGTAAGGTGATCATGCTGTTGGAATTGCTTGTTTTTGTTAAAGAGTAATTGTAAATGTCTCGTTATCCTATTTATTGAACATAAATAGTTAAGTCCATGTGGCTACATTTTGATTAACAAATCAAAAGTGTATACTTTTATTTTGGACGCCAATATACAATGATTTTTAAGTCATTGTGTGTTGCTGCTATGCAGCGCCAGGTCGAAAATAGGGTGAAAATACTGTTCCCAATGTATAACGGAATAACTAATGGAACGGGCGGTCTCGTATCCCCTCATCCCCCTCCGACTATAATATGCTCACCACTAGACCATCGTGGCCCCCGCTTACACGCTCACTTTCCCTCTCATCTGCATACTCACTTGCACACTCACTAGCACACTTACTTGCACATTCACTTGTACACTTTATGTTAAAAAGAAGTTCATAAAATATGTAGAGAAATATGGCAAAAAGAAATATTGACATGCCATCATGGAGATAATGATGCGTTCTCAACAATGATAGAAAAATACGTTGAAAGCCCTTTTCCCAGTCAATTGCCAACACATATTACCGATTTTAATAGGGATCTTCCTAGTGCCAATGTACAACATTGCAGCACATTTCACGTATACTGATTGTCTTTTTCTCGAGTTCCCATGATTACAAACAGACAAACAAACAAACAGACAAACACGGTGATCACATAATCATGCACGTTTAAAAAAGAAGGTGTTATGCAATGAACAGTATATCATAAGGAAAAACATTTTGCTTCTCTTTGTTTTCATTATGAAAGATAAAGGATATAAATATAACATAAGCTTGAACACTATGAAAGAGGGCTGTTTGGCAGGGGGAAATCAGACTTGATATGTAAAACTCATTGCACGCTCGATCTATTGATCCTGGATGTTACCATATTTGCCAAGATAACGAGTAATCTTACAGGGCAAACCAAGAAGATATATTGAGATGATAAGTTTATAAAACTATATACAAATGAGTGCTGTCAAACAGGATATAGATTTATTTGAAGTTTGCATTTCAAGGTAAGAATTTGGAAATAATGTCGTTATCGACTTTGGAAATACTTACCCCAGAAATGGAACACATAATGGCTTAATTGTTAAGGTTTTTAGAATTGTCATTATTAGAATCATTAATTTTACATTTTTTTAAACATTTTTTCTTGACATATTTCAATTAAGGATTTTGTTAACTTCTTTATCACATCGTAGCAATACATATGAGAAATATGTTTTGTGCTAAATAATAGTGTCTTCTCAAGCCTTTTATTTGTAATCAGTCAATTGTATATATTTTGCTTTTTAACACTGAGACTTCAGAATAGTCGACCCTCTTTTCTACAATCCCTTTTGGGGTAAGCGTATATTTGTTTTACAACATAACTGAGTTAGATTGGCTGTTGGAAAGGTATCTTTTTACGTTTTATTTTTGATTCCGGCAATGTGAAAACACATTAATGCTAGATCTATAAAGTATATATCCATTAAATGCCAACGATTCTATTCCCGGGATCATGGTAAAATATGCTTTTGCGAGAACTAGGTCCGAACTCTTTGAGGTGTTTTTAATTAGGAGAATTAAGACTAGAATCAGTCTTTTGTTTACGTTCATATTTCTCATGTCTTTTGTATTTTAAAGGAAATTCTATTGTTTACACTCAGTCTGCTTCATCTTAAAGATCGATCTTCATCATATGACTGGCCCTTACTTGTGAAACTTATTAGTCTGATTTCTTCTGACGTTTCTTTCTTCTTCTTTCTTTGCCCTCATATGCTCTTGTGTGTTCACTTTGTATCTCATTTTTGTCGTTTTCTAGAAACTATCAACTATTACTGGGGCGGGATATCTTTTGAAGAACTTCCCATTTAAGGGTAAAAATGTATGATTATCATCGTGCTGATATTGAATGCTAGCCCCCGCCATATAAATCAAGTTTTAAAAAAAATTGACTGCCTATAGTGACCTTTCCTCAAAGAGCGGATAAGACTGTTCAACAGGGTGAATTTTATCGAATTGCTTTTATATTGCTTATTATCTGCGTATATACAGACAGCAAATAGGAGCGACTAGTTATTAATATGAGCTTTTACCCGTAGCATTGTCTGACTGTAAAGACCCTCCACAACATTCTTCGGCCAGTCTCTGCGATTCAACGAAGCTTATACTAAGGACGGTGGGTGAAGGGTTTCTCTTCAACCCTCACGACTCTACCGGACTTGGACGTTAATTTTTCTAAAGATGCAAACAAAGATGTTGCCAAGACGATTGCAAATATGTATTTATTTTTATGGTACGACCATTAATTCCTGAGTTATGAGGTCAAGCGTGACCGTGACGTCATGAGGGTACTATCTAACCACTAATATTTCAAAAATTCAAATTGTCGTATCTTAATGTTCAGCACCTATAAATCTTTACTTTGGCACATATAAATAAGATGGAAAAAATTAGTCATTTTGGGTAACTTTTTCGTGAAAAAATTGCGTTTTAGCTAGGAGCTCAGCGTTTATAGTAATATATAAGAATAAAAAAAATGTCTTTCCAATGTTTCTGGCAATTTCCGTGCTGGTTTTTAGCAACATTGAATACAACAAAAATTTTAGTTTCCCAAGAGTAATTTCTTAACATGTATAAGAGTTAACGAATAAATAGTCGTGAATTGACCCGTACAGGGGTCATAAATGTGAGTTTATGAGATGAAATAACTGAACAAACACTCATGTGCATAATTCCTATACGAATCAACTAATGATGTTAATTTTGGCGACTTATGTTTTTTGGTTCCTGCAAGTGTTTTCTACCAATACATTTCAGTCACGAAATTGTTGTATTGTAAATTGACCCGTACAGGGGCCTTGACCAGCGGTATAATAGTTAGAATTACACCATTTTATTCAGTGAGTACTCATTTGCATGACCCTTGTACGAATCAATTAATAATTTTAAAAAATTGGCAATTTCCCAATCTTTGTATAATCACGGTAATATTGATTTCCGATCACTTCATTTGTTTTGGAAAGACAGGAAAGGTGCATATCTCTCGTAGTTTATGAAATATTGTACAAACCTCCTAAAATGTGTATTTGTAGTGTAAAAGACATGGCCGTGACTCATATTAACGGGAGACGTTTCAAATATAATGACCTACTTATTCAGCAATGACTGAACGAACAGAAACATAATAAACAGTCCTTCGCCAAACCATTCATCTTAAAGAAGAGCTATCCCCTCCCCCTCCGACGAACTGAGAGCGCGTTGCACACCGAATTGTTAGTATCAGATGTTGTTTTACAGTGCCACTTTACATCAATTCACGCATATAAGTAGAATTAAACGTTATGAATGAGTCTTAATATGACTTATATGAATATGTCATACTACATGTACTCGTTGTTAAAGAATAGTTCAACGTATTTGATACGCTAGAAAGTCATTAAGGTGTATACGATCACTGTAATTTAATTAACGTACTCTTTGTATTACGCTTTTACGCTTCTTAGACAGTAATTAAGGACACGCATTAACTGATGAACTATGATATGGATACCAATACATATCTTCATTTGATAATTTTATATATGTGTTATAAAATTCCCTTTCGTAGGCTTATTAGATAACTGAATGCACTTCGTCAATAAAGACTCAATACCCAACCCAAAAAGTTATTTGAATACGGCAAGCTTTAAGTGGCGAAAACTAGACGATTCAGACATATGTCTTAAGTTTAAACAGGGCGTACATTGACATATTTTGAGTCAAGAAACATTGTTTACTTGCGAATATATTTACTCTTCGGTGGTATAATAGTGTTTAGTTTCAACACGTTTATTTTGTCACGCACAATTATATTGTGCGGTGGTATATTTTCTTCTTTTCTGTCTGTCTATCTGTGTGTGTGTCTGTATGTCTGTTTACGCGATAACTTGAATAATTTTGCTCGGGTCGCTATTATTGTTAAAATTGTGGTAGAGAAGGGGTATTACATTTCTGCTATTCAAATCCAGAAATACATGTGAAAAATTGACGCAGTCATGGCTCGTTTTGAGTTTGTTTGCTATACGTTCTCTGTTAATTTGACAAAAACACGCTGTGTTTGAGAGTTTTTGAGAATAAAGAATCTGAAATCTTGTAAAGATGCTCTTCTAGTGACTATATGAAATCAGTTTTCACAATTGTTTGAATAATCAATTTAAAAACAGAGTTATGCCCCCTTTGAGTATTTTGCCATACGTCTTTGTTAATTTTTTGCACACCTGCTGGGATTCCATCGTCAAAGATAGAAATCTGAAATCTTGCACAGAGGCGTAATTTGTTGGTCCATAAAAGCTATTATATATTATCGGAGGATACCTGGACCACGAATGGAACGGATAAAAAAGGGCCTAATCCAGCTTTTCAAGTCCCACGGTCTGCGTATAACAATTGAGACTAACCAACAGTAGGTAAATTTTCTAGATTTAACTCTAGACCTGGAAGGGGAAATCTTTCGCCCCTACAAGAAGCCAAACGACAGGCCTCTATACGTGCACACAAAATCGAACCACCACCTAGCGTAATAAAACAGATACCTTAATCCATAAATAAAAGTTTGTCAGATATATTAAGCTCTAAGGAAAATTTTGACAGGGCCATGGCAGATTACCAACGAGCCTTTGACGAGGCGGGATATGAGCACACACTCCAATACTCAAAAGAACCTAGCAGACCAAAGAGAACAAAGCAGAAAAAAGACATAATATGGTACAACCCACCTTTCAACAACTCAGTGACAACTAATTTAGGCAAACAATTTTTTGAAATTAATAGACAAACATTTCCCAAAGAAAAATACACTGAGCAAAATTCTAAACAGAAACAAAGTAAAGCTACCTTATAGTTGTACCAAAAACATCCGCTCCATCATCCAGGCACATAATCAAAAAGTCCTGAACAACAAGCCCCTACCCATTCAACCAGGGTGCAACTG
>JAUUEB010487133.1:0-10848 GCA_032362205.1 Clione limacina | reverse complement strand
TTGTGGTTATGTTATTTTTTTTGTGTTTTTTTTTTCAAGAGTATTTCATACATGTTTTTCACCATGTTTTAACATCTTATGCTAATAATAACTCATCTAAAAGTTATACTGAGTAAAAAATGTTGACAATGCAGACTGAGATGTAAGTGTAATCGGCTAATGTTGTCACACACGTCACGTGGAATGGGCGAATTGCATGTTCGCGATCCTTGGCAGGCAGGGTCATGTACCTAGTCCTATGTACCTATATGAGACGTACCATACACACGGAGGTCCCGTGCTAGCCGCACGCTAAAGATTCCCTGGTGGTTGCTCAGAGTACCATCCGGGCAAAATAATTAAAAAAAAATGTCCTACCAAAAACTGTCGCACTCTGACAGTAAAAAGAATTCTTCTAAAGACGGATAGCTGTCGCCATCTGGGCAAAGGGAAGCACCAAAGTGTTAACGCAAAACATGTGTTAAACAAAGCATGTGTTGGGCAACAAAACATGAGTGTGTTTAAAGCAGTATGCTAACGCAAAGTTCAGTCATCAACAGTTGACTTTGTTCAAAGTCAAAGCGAATGATGGAGAATAACAAAAGGAAATACACATATTTCAATTACGTGTCGGCAAACTTCCCAGCATACATGTATTTGAAATATAAGATTGATTATAGTATGTTCACCTGGATGGCACAAGGTAAACATTAAGTCAGATGGTTTTATGTGGCACACAGATTTATCTACATCAAGCATATCTTATTTCTGGTATGAGTACACGTTTACTCCCGCGACACGTGACACGTTGAATAAGATTAACAAGGTCAAGTACGCCAGACGTTTCTAAAAGAACTGTACTATTGAACCATTCTTCGTAAAGATTACGGTTTTTATTTTGTGATTGTGCGCTTTATTTAACCCTTTTAATACACAGTCGGTGCATCAGCTGTTTAGGTCATGCAGCCTTTTAGCGCTTCTATAGTCATTTAAAGCCCCTGAGCCCCTGTTAGCTTTTCAATAACCTTAAGATAGATTAATAAATGATAAGAAGGTTGACTTAGAATCTTTGCTTTGAATGTTTATGTATTTTTGTAGTTCACACATAACTACTATACCATGAGGTTGAACCGTAGCTACGTTCTGTTACACTTGAAGTAAGTGTACTCAAACAGGATATAAGATGTAAGTAACATTACTTGAACCTGTTGATAACTACTCACCTAGCTTACTTAACTTGTGTGAATAAGTGGAGACCTGCAAATATCCGGGTTTTAAACAAGACTCATATCACACTAGCACGTTTCATCACCTTTGCCAAGGTCAATGCATGCTGTGAGTGTGAAAATAGGTAAGAAAAAACTTATAGAAAATTGGTCGAATCATTCTGGCAATCTTGTTATGATTTGGGTGCAGAGAATAGGGGGAGTCAATCTAGCACAAGAGGATACATTTTAACAGGTGCCAGGTATCGCGTACCTGGTTAGTCAGCACTAAAAATAGCAACATAGATCCTGCAGCATTGAAAACAACTCATCTTAGCCACCTCTATAGTTGCACTGTTTCGTTAACATGACACAGTTAATATGAAAACATGTTTTTTAAAACACTAGTTTCATAAAAAAAGCTCTTTTCATTTTCAAGGCTTTCGTTTGTATTGAATTTCGTCAAGTCAGAACCGCTGACATGTAATGAAAACTGATTTTGTTGCTTAACTTCACCTGCGGGTGTATCGTTCATTATGTCATTGTTTTCTCAGTTGTTTTTAAACACATTTCAAATACCTCAAGGCTGAAACATGATTGTTTAAGTTACGTTTTTTATTCTCACCACATGCTGATATTTTTTCAATCAATCATTTTTATTAATTCATATAACTTGACTACATCATCTTAATTTTTGTGTGCAAGTTATGAATAACTTAGCCACTAGGAGTTGAAGCGAAAGTTCGATAACATAAAAGTCGTCAATTTTATCTTTTTCTGGAAACAATTAGGGATTCCTCAGATAATTCGCAGACATGCACATGTTATTATTTTATTTATAACCAGGACAATGTCAGGAAGTTTTGCTAATTGAAAAATCCTTGACATGCATCCCTGACTTTTGTAGCAAGCTTGAATATGTTCATGAATACAAACCACACATCTTTGAACAAAGAATCCGTGATATCAGCAATTGTTATTCTTTAGACAGGAAACTCAGAGAAAATATGTCATTGCCCATTTCCATATTGCTTCTTTATCAACGGTAGTTAGCTATATATCATGCTTATCAGAGATAACAGTTAAGAGACGCTCTTATCTTTGAATTAGACAAATACAATAAGCGAACTCTCTTAACAGATATGATCATCTTTTAGGAAAAATATTTTTTGAAAAACAAACTATGACCACGAACAAAATTTTACATTTAAAGACTCTTTATCTTAAGAGTAAACGACAAAGGTAATAACATATGTTATGTCTTAACTATGTTAATTATATATAAGGAAAACAATCTTGATGATATCAAAGCAGGAAGGTGGGGACTTTTTTGTCTGGTTATAGATAATTGCTGCACATACTTTTAAGTTCTTTTAAGACATTCAAATGATGATTCATCCATGTGATAAGAGTGATGTATGGCGACTGGCGACTGGCGACCGCGATAGGCTGCTTTTGCTTTTATGTTTGTTTACGGCGTGATAAGAGTTCGACAGGAAATGGTTCAACGGTGTCTATAACTTTCAAAAAGAGTCTTCAATGACCAGTATTTTCAACGTCAACATTCAAAATGTTGTAAACCATAAGCAAAAGTATGGTAACTTGATTTAATTTTTAACTGTCATGCAATCAATTATTTATGATTAACGTTCAACAAAACTAGAAATACAGGCGTGTTGCGTATTTCAGCCTCTGCTTGTATTCTTGTAGTTGTGATTCAGTAGGGAGAAGATAGAAAAATATGTTGGCTATAAATTGTTGGCGGTTCTGACATTTACATTATTGTTTTATCAAATTATGTTTGAATAATGTGCACATAAATACGATACAGAACACATTCATTTTTTTTTTACTATGGTATTTTATTTTGGTTTTCCAATAACGTGTATATTACAGATAAGTAGCTCCGTCACTGCACTCACATCCCTGCAAATCGAACCCGACGCCATTAAACAAATATGATAATTATGCTTTCAAAGCTCTCGTTTTGAATCTTTCTTAATCCCATGTAGGTTAAAGCCTACATCTCTTTAAAATAAGTATCAAAGCTAAAGTTTTTTTATCTGATCAAATTGATTTTAATACTTGTTTTGACGCAAGCACAAAGGAAAATGCTGGCGGGGAGATGTAGCACTACCATTTAAATACCTACAACTATGAATGAAAGGCGATATGGGGGAACAAGAACTTACATCGAAGTATATGTTTTGACTTCGATAGCCTGTTAGTGTTTTCTTATTCCATGTTAATATCCGTACTTTGCATTCTTTCTTTTGATTGGGTCAAAGATGAAAGCAATTTGAAATATAAATGTAGTTTAAATACTTAACAAAATCAGGTGGTATAAGAAAATAACATAAAACCAGTCTATATATTGTGTTATGTTTTTGTTTTTTCACGCTTGAACATGAAACAATTAGACGTTTCGCAAAAAACAAACAAAATGTGCAATTATTTGAGATAAAATAGATTTTCCCGCCCTTTAGCTCAATGATAAATACAATTTCCATATTGCATAATTTATGTGCTATTACGTAAAGAAATGAATAATATTGGACAGCGACCACTCGTTGCCTTCCCAAGGACCCGGATACATTTTTTTAAAAATTAAATGCATTGCATTCAATTGATTGGAATAAGCTACAAGACATCACGCTCCTTTTAAATACTACTATGAGGTATTCTTCGCATATTTGGTAACATAAGTATTTCATTTTCTTGTTTCACTGCGTGTGTTTCTTTATAACTGTTTGTTTGCCTTTATTGTCATTGAATTATTAATTTCCATTTGTTTACAACAGCCTGATTTCTGAATCAAGATACTTTCTTCGCATTTTAAGTATGTAAACTTGGGTGTTTATAGCTGTGTTTGAAAGACTTAAGGCATTTGCCTAGTCTGGACTTTAGCAAAGATGGGCCTTGAATGTCTTAAAACCCGCCTTTATCATAACAGGTTGTCTACTTCTTTATATGGTATACTATGCAATATTGCCCCGGAAATGGAATTAAATAGGGCTACGCTAAAATTCGAGACTAATCGAATCAATTCCAGCAACAACAACAAAGTTATAAAGCCATACATTTTTTGTTAATTGAACAAGTTCAAAATTATGACATTAAACTCTCAACTCTACTTTTTTTCTCTGCAGTTTTCCCCCGATCATACAATTAATTGTGATTCTGGATATATTTCATGTTCATTAGTCTGCCTGCTGTGTGTATATGCTACGACGATAATCTAGAGCTTTGAGTCCTTACATGTCATTGGAAAAGAACCCTGATAGCTTGCACATAAGCCTTAGACTGCGTAATTCAATTTAAGATATTCTCTTTTCGTATTCCACAAGAGCCAGGATTTAATTATTCCGAAATGAAATTACTATAAATTGCAACGAACTGCCACAAAGTATATACAGTGAATTCTACCCGGTCAATGTTTTGATAATTATGACACCGGGCCAACCAGTCTTAGCACGAATCTCTTTGTGTCAAGCGTCAGGGAAGACCGCTAATAAACTCTTATTTTAAAACTCTGAGCTGATGACACCACATCGGGATTCGGCACCCGATATTTTTTGCAGAGTAAACGTTTCAACCATTGCGCTAATGGGGCGTGTACAAGCTTATAAAACCCGATGTAATTAATCTTACTTTAGGCACCATTTCGCTGGATGTTCTCATGGGATAATATAATATTTTAAAATACATTTTGCTTGTCGGTATAACAGAAGCAAAAGAGGTCCGCAGATGTATTTGTTGGCGAGAGGCCAGAGTGCGAGATTATTACACTCCATACACGATAAACAGAGCTTTTCTCCAAGACCGCGAGCCGTAATTTCTGCCTACTTTGATAATATTGTTCGAAACTAAAGTAGATAACTTCCTTTCAGGTGCTGACTTATTTATTTCCCACAGGAATGTCAATTTAAGGTTGGAATATCAATCTTGTTGGTGTTTGGTAACCAAATAATTTAATAATTATTGATCTTAACCACACCCGTTTTACACAAGAGTGTCTTGTCTTTCACTAAATCACTGCGCTTTTTATTTACATGGTCAATAAGTATAGATTCTGTTAACATATCTTGATCTTTTTTACAGGTGTTAGTTGTATACAGATGGTCTGTAATGGAAATTCTACTGTGCGTGGATCGTGTTTGTGTAAGTTATGGTTTTGCATGTTACGGTTTTATTAACAAAGTGTTAAGCTTTCACAGTTTACAAGCAATGCATCACAATATTTTTTCAGATAGGGTCATATAATTGATGAAATGAATCAGTTACACTTTCAGCATTGTAAGTTGTATCACTTACGATGAAATAACATCTAAACTAACAACAAAATTAAATTTCCTGTCACCAACACTGTGTTTCAAACATTGCTTCGTTTTCTATTTTTAGAATAAACATAATATGAAAAAAAAATCACAAACATTGGCCGGTTCTCTCTGCATGAGTGCTGGCGTAATTATGAATGACGTCTAATTATCAAGATCTTTCAAGAGTGAGCAACTTAAATTAATCACGTGGTATCAAATTTCCTCGTTATCCGTCTTAAACTAACACAAACTGCTAAAAAACAACACTTCACTCTTATTTATAAAATTCATCAGAGATGTTTCTTTCTTCCAACCCAAATCCGTTGTTTATTTAAGCGTGTGGATGCCAAAATATGTTCCAGTTTGTATTAAATGATTTAAACAATTGGGCATCTATAAATAGCAGTTATATTTCTTGCCTTGATTAATAATTTCAGAATTTCCCACGGAACCTACGTTTTTTTTGTCTCAAGGATAGGCAATAAATTCCGAGAGCACGATTGTTGTTTTAAGAGAAACAGCTTCTAGTTTGCCAAAAACACTGGGCGTTGATGAACCTCTTTTTCAAACAAAGCATGGCAGATGGAAAAAAGTACGCTTTTGATCATTTTGGCTACCCTTATTTTTCCAGCTTTTTAAACTCTTTATTTGTTTTGATACGTATTCCCTTACCATATAATGTTGTTTATTGCTGTCTTGCTCTTGAAAATAATTATGAACAAATTGAAAAGAATCATACCTTTAATATCCACTTGCGCACTATTTGAATTTTTAACTTGTTTTGTTCTTAAAGTTTAGGCTAAAAACATACATAGTGTTAATTTAGATAATCAAGCTGTATGTCCTAATAAAGTGTGAGCGTACATATTCATATGATATACTTTATTCATTAACCCGCTATAATTATTTTATAATCAAGTAAACATATTTTAAAATGTGATTGTTATAAAACAAGTATTTAAGGTAGTTAGACTGGTACGATGTTAGGCAGGTAATCAGAGGATAAAAAGGGGTAAACAAAATGAAGGGGAAACAGAAGGGAATTTGATTGAAAAGAGGAAGGAGAGAAACATGGCATAAGGTTGAAAATAACAGAGGGAAAATCTTGTGTGGTAAGACATACTGCATGAGATTATATTTTTATAATGATAATTTATATTAAAACTTGTATATATACTGACGATAACCGAACAGCATTGTGACTGCAAAATAATAATCAGTGATGTGGTACTGGTAACATCCTCAAGATAAGATGTTATACTGAAGTGACGTCATACACGTTCTTTGGCTACTTTACTCCCAAGAAAACAACGCATGAGACGGGAAAAGAAGGTTATTGCTAGTAGATCAAATAAACATGTGACAATTTTGAATGGTTGCCTAAGAAAAGTTCACATGGGGTTACAAACTCTGGGTTATTGCGTGCCTTTTGCTTACCGACGCTAGGCGATAATAATATGTTATATCGATTTCCCTTATAAGTTTATTTTGTTTTTGTTTTTGTATTTTATGTACCGATTGTTTTAGATTTTACGGTCATTACCAGTCTGAACAAATTGCATATTTGGGTTTCGTATTCGGGAAGTTACAGGCAGCATTTTAAGTCTCAAGTAAACCAAATTAGAAACTTAAGTAGACAACTTCCTTTCGGGTGCTGACTTATTTATTTCCCACAAAAATAACAATTTAAGGTTGGTGCTTGATAACCAAATAATTTAATGTTTATTGATCTTACCACCACCGTTTACACTCTGTTAATATATAAAAGTACGTAATGCAAATATATGTACAGCGATATCTCATTTGGTCAGGTCATAAAGAACATTTCCTTTTCACTTTTTTAGTTAGTATATAAGTACGTATCACAAATACTACATGTCCAGCGATGAATCATTTGTTCAGAAAGTGTCATAATATGTATCCTAAAGAGAGTGATCTTGTCTTTAACTCCACCTTTTTTGTTTACATGGTCAATACGTATTTATTCTGTTAACATATCTTGATCTTTTATTTGTATACAGATGGTTTGTAATGGAAGTTCGACTGTGCGTGGATTGTTTTTGTGTAAGTTATGGTTTTGCATGTTATGGTTTATCAAAACATTTTTAAGCGTTCAATGTTTGAAAGCAATGCATCATAATATAACTTCAGATAGGGTGATATAATTGAAGAAATGAATCAGTTACACTCAGCATTGTAAGTTGTATCACTTTCGATGAATTAACATCATAACTCATAACAAGATTAACATTTTCTTTCACCAACACCCTGTTTCAAACATTGCTTCGTTTTCTATTTTAAAATATACATAATATGAAAAGAAAATTGCAAACATTAGCCGGTTATCTCTGCATGAGCGCTGGTTTCATTATGAATGACGTCTAATTATCAAGATCTTTCAAGAGTGAGCAACTTAAATGAATCACGTGGTATCAAATTTCCTCGTTATCCGTCTTAAAAGTAACACAAACTGCTAAAAAACAACACTTCACTCTTATCTACAGAATTTATCAGAGATGTTTCTTTCTTTGAACCCAATTTCCTTGTTGATTCAAGCGTGTGCATGCCACATTGTATTCTAGTTTGTATCAAAAGATTTAAACAATTGGGCATCTACAAATAGCAGTCATATTTCTTGCCAGGATTAATGGTCTCAGAATTTCTCACGGAACCTAAGTTGTTTTTTGTTCTCTAAAGGATAGGCAATAAATTCCGAGATCTTTAGCACGATTGTTGTTTTAAGAGAAGCATCTGCTAGTTTGCCAAAAACACTGGGCGTTGACAAACCTCTTTTTCAAACAAAGCATAAACTGGCAATGGCATATGGAAAAAGAGTACCCTTTTGATCATTTTGGCTACCCTTATTTTTCCAGCTTTTCAAACTCTTAATGTGTTTTGATACGTATTCCCTTACCAGATAATGTTGTTAATTAACAAATTGAAAACAATCATACCTTTAACTTAGATAATATCAACTTGTGCACTATTTTGATTTTTAACTTGTTTTGTTCTTAAAATAAATGCTAAAAAATATGCATAATGTTGATTAAGATAATCAAGCTGTATGTTCTGGGTTATTGTGTGCCTTTTGCTTACCGACGCTATGCGATAATACTATGTTATATCGATTTGCCTTATAAGTTTTTTGTTTTTTGTATCTTATCTACCGATTATTTCAGATTTTACGTCAATTACCACTCTAAATTACTAATTTAGGTTTCGTATTCAGGGAGTAACAGGCAGTATTTTAAGTCTCAAGTAAACCAGCTGAGGGATTTTCCAAGAGTTAACTAAGTTTTGGGGTCTAATAAGAATGCAATCGGTTTCTTCAGATTTTAAAGTGAGATTGATGGTTTTCATCAGTTGGTTTATGTTTTTTAAAAACATGTAGCAGATGCAACGTTCCTGTGATTGGTGAAATGTCCTATGCATTTTGTGAAGAAAATCACGTTGATATTATTTCCCTTATCTATTTTACTTTTGAACACATATAAATCTAAACCTAGTCAAAGTGCTACTTGAATAAATACTCTAAAGATATTTAGGATGTTGCACATATATATAACTGACACATCTTGACATAATATTAGCGCGCACATCAAGAGAACAAATTGTGTTATAGACGCTCTTTTGTCAATTATCGTTGTTTATAACAGCTTACTGTATGACGAGTAACGAGTACTACATAAGTAATGGAATATCAACACTCCATAAATATAGCGGGTGGCTATATCGAATTTTCTTTTTTTCTTTGATCATTTTTTACTTTTTATCGAGTACATAAAAGTTATCATGCAGCCAGAAATTATCTGTGGCTCGAACGTTGACATGGACATGTATATGTCTTCTGTATGTTTACAATTGCCACTTCATTCCTTGACCTAAAATGGTAGGTAAGTTTTGATAACGCAAATATAAACAATAGCCAGATCCATCCTTAAGTAAATGTTGATAATTTGTGCATTTCATTTTATCAGAACATCATTTAGATTTCAATGTGAAACAAGATGAAACTTTCAATAAATAATGTGATTAGCAAAGCTGATTGATCTTATTCAAAATGTTCGAACAGAATTAACACGTTGTAGACAACTGAAAAAGTACACGTGGTTTTTAAAATCTAGGTGTACAGACAAACGTGTTTGAGTTCCAGAAATAATCATTTGATAACGTATCATAACAATGTTCCCATAGACAAAGCAAGAACATTTGTGAACATTTGCTGCTACTGATGAATGCTTTATGTGTGATAGTGTGATTAACATTTTTAGCGTGTTTTTGAGCATTATTATTAACATTATGTTTTTAAGTAACTTTAATTATTTTCATCTTAATGTTGCTGTAAACTATGTGTTTGCCTTATGTTAGGTATGTCAGTGTGAAATATCACTTGTATTTTAAACAAGTTAGTGCATATCTGTTTTATGTGTAAATAAGTTCTTGCTATGTAATGCGCATTGTGCAGTCATTTTGAGTGGAAATGCGCAATATAAATGCTCTTTATTATTATTATTTATTTTCACAGGGAGGAAGGACTGTTTTTATCTTCTTCAAGGTCAAATACGTTGCCATACAATGTCTGCTATTGTAGTGTACATTTCTCTCGTTTTATATAGCCCATACAAACCCCGATAACAGTGATATACCCCTCAATTCTCACTTGTATTGCCCCTGAAAGATTGTAGATTATTCTCCTCAGACGATGTACTCCGTCAGTACTTTAAGTCTTCCTCTGTGTTGTTAAGATATATTTTTGTCATAGAAAACAGTCAAGCTGGTGACGATGAATAAATACAAAGAGATTGTTTTGAACGTCTTCTACGTCAAATGAAATTTGATAATTAATCTGCTTATTTTGTTTATATTATTGTCGTATTGCTTTATTAAGAACTTTATTTGATAAGTAAACAAACTAAAAGTGAATCCAAATTGTTCGTTGAAGTTTGAAACATATAATTTACCTGTTAAATTGATGCAGGGTGTTTGTGTTTTATTGAGATATTCTTAATGTTAAAAAGACTATATCAGATTGTTATTTGCACACTATATATCTGTCTATGTCTGGCTATGCCTCTGTCTATGTCTATGTATGTTTGTTTATCTGTCTGTCTGTCAGTCTCTCTTTTTCTCGCTCTCAATCTCTCTCCCTTTCTTTCCTTCTCTATTTCTTCCTTCTCTCTCCATTTCTCTCTCTCCCATTGTCTCTAACTCTCTCTATATAATTGTATACATCTATATATCTCCCTCACACACTTACTCACACACATTCTCTTGAATTTTTATCGTCCCTTCTCTCTGTCTCTCACTCTCTCTCTCTCTCTCTCTCTCTCTCTCTCTCTCTCTCT
>JAUUEB010487100.1:0-10849 GCA_032362205.1 Clione limacina | reverse complement strand
TATGACTTATATGAATCTTATCAACATCCCTTCACACACTCCACAGACTTTTGATGTTAGAATTAGGCATTTACTTTTCCCCTTTTCTCTGCCGTAAGGTACGTAACGCCCACATTTTAGCCTGTAGTATTAACAGTTTCGAACAATTTAAATTTTGTTTTGTTTTCTAGGTTCTTTAACATCTCTTGCAATAGGAATAAACTTTTTCAATGAGCTGAGTGCTTGAATGACTGAAATGCACTTACATGGGTTTGTCTGGAAGATCTTCTACTACACTGCAATAAGCTGACGGTGGTTGTACAGTGTTAAGACCTAACACAGATATACTCTCTTCCACAGATACTCTTCTTGGTGGTGGCTTCACAGGGCAGATTGTCACATCACCATCATTGCTACTCTTTGTAAGCTTCCTGTTTTCATCCTGTCCCTCTCCATCTTTATTCTTTCCTTTGAGATTGTTAGCAGATGTATTGGGTCCATTAGAAGACCGACGTCTTCTCCCATTAGATAGACCAGAGTGTGTTACATTAACATTACTGGAGGATTTACGTTTTCTCCCTTGACTTGTATCTGAGGGAGAATCTTCATTATGTTTCTTGTCTCCTTTCATTAGTTTTGTCACAAGGACGTCAGTCATGTTGTATCTTCCTCTTGGAAGGTCAAGTTTTAGTGACAGAGAAGAGGACAATTTAGTTGACTCATCTTTGAACTCATCTTGAAATGATTGCTCAGAGTCCAGCATGCGTCCTATTCTTTCCTCATCTCGGGTTTTAGATCTAGGAGAATGTTTGGTCTCTATTTGTTTTGGTTCATTAAGCAAACTTTGTTGAACATGACAACTTATGGTAGATTGAGTGTCATCATGCTCACCATGACATGGGCCTTGACATTGAGTGTCATCATGCTCACCATGACATGGGCCTTGACATTGAAGATATGGTGCACTCACATGGTATGCTGCTGCCATTGGACTCTTATCAACATGCTTTTTAATGGTGCTCCCCCAAGAACTCTCAGAGATTGGTTTGACTATTTGCTTTGATCCATTCTCTGTCTTTATCGTCACATTGGCCTTTTCTTTTGTATTATTATTTTGATGTGTCTCCTTTCTTGAAGGATACTGAGACTCAATAACTGAGCCGACTATTTGAGACACACTGTTTTTCCTTGACCAAGCCTCCTTGTTCTGTGAAGATGTTTCTGATGGTGAGTCTGACTTCCTATCTTCCACCCTACGAGGTGAGTCACACTGAACACAACTTGTAGAATCTGACTGACATGTTGAGTTCATTGTCTGCTGTTGTGTCAGGGGAGAAGGGGAGTTACCTTGTATGGATTGTCTCTCTACATGAGAAGGGTGATTACCTTGTATGGATTGTCTCTCTACATGAGAAGGGTAGTTACCTTGTATGGATTGTCTCTCTACATGAGAAGGGTAGTTACCTTGTATGGATTGTCTCTCTACATGAGTCTTATCTACATCAGATAACCAGGGATACCACAGAGATTTGACTGTTTTCCTAGATGGTGACAGTTTGTTGTTTTGAGGTGATAGTATTGGAGGAGCCAAGTTGTATGATGTTCTTGTTATTTGATAGATAGGTGACAATGGTGAGGTGGGAGTGATAGGAGAGTAAGTATTGGGAGACTTCTTGTTAGTAGGACAAGACAATGTGTCTGTTGAACTAGACCATTGACATCTGTATGGAGAAGATGGGTTGTGAGAAGCTCCTCCTCCTCCTTGACTTTGACCTGATGATGGAGCTGTTGGGCAAGCATGGGTCATGTATGGTGGATAGGCTGGAATCTCAAGAGGGTTTAAGGCTCTCAGTACTGCTGTATCTGAACTTGTTGATGTGAGGAGATGATGAGGGTTTCTAGAGTTGTCTTCATCGGTTTCCATTTCTCCCGATGGTGATCTCACTGTATCACTAGAGATGTAAATTGTAGGAACATCTGAGGACATAGGAAGGTCTTGTGTTTCTAGAACATAATCTGTCTGAATGCCATCAAGACATGAACTCTCCTTTGTCTTTTCATTGGATGGAACACTGACTAACTCATCTTTATCATCAAAGCCATTACTTTTATTGTTTTCCTTTGTTTTTTGACAACCATCACTCCTTCTTTTTGTTGCCAATACTTGTGTCATATCTAGAGATGTGTTATCTATTGAGTTATGAATGACCTTAAAGGCATCATTGACACATTCAAAAGTACTTTTGAGATTTTGACTTGTTGTAGATGTGTGGCCTTTTCCTTTGTGTGTGTCATCAGGCAGTGACTTAGATGGAATATCTTCTACATTCTCACTAAATATTTCCTGTTTTGAAATGTCATCACTTTTCACTAGGTTGATTTCTTGACTACTTTTGTCATCATGTTCATCAGTCATTGGGTCAGTATCAAAAGTCATTGGGTCAGTATCAAAGGTCATGCTCAACCCATTTGTCTGTATTCTATACTCAGGTTGACTAAAGTGTGCTATTTGTGATAGTAAGGAAGTGGTAGCTTGTGTGGAGTGACCATCATCTCCTAACTGGTCATCAGTGTTGACACTGGTCAGTTTGAGTATATCAGTCATAGAGAGACATGTACTCTTGACCTGAGCACGTCTTGGTTCTGGTGGGTTAAGTAGCGCTGCACAATCTTTACTATCAGAGTCCATAGAATCCTCATGACTTGTAGCTAGACGGAGAATATCCTTCATAGAGAATGATGCACAATTGACTTGGGCTCGTTTTGTCTCCAGTAACTGAAGTGCACTTTGAATGTTGTTCTCTTCATTGCCAGAAGTAACATCATTTTGGGTTGACACATCATTGCCTGGATTGTTGAAAGAAAAATTTGAGGGAACTGGAGAAGATGATGCAGAAGAATTGATCAATCGGCTAAATGGTAGAGGTTTGCTTCCAATGTTACTCACTGGTAGAGGTTTGCTTCCAATGTTACTGAATGGTAGAGGTTTGGTTCCAATGTTACTGAATGTTAGAGGTTTGGTTCCAAGGTTAGCGGCTCCATTAAGCCCTGGTTTGATACCTTGTCTTAGTCTAGGCTGGAAGTTAAGACACCTTATACCTTGGCCCCTGGTATGGCCATTACCTTGCCCCCTAGTATGGCTATTACCTCTACCTTTCTTTCTGTCAGTTGGTGAGTCAGCTAGTGGGGGTGATGTATCAACTTGTTGACATTTGTGTGGTGATATAAATGCCAAATTGTCCAGTGATGAGCTATAGTCTATTTGATGATCTAGTGTGACTGAGTCACTGTATTGATTAGTTACTGAGTCACTGTATTGATTAGTTACTGAGTCACTGTATTGATTAGTTACTGAGTCACTGTATTGATTAGTTACCACATTACATGTTGAGTCAGACAATGGGACACTTGGAACACTTTCTTCACCATCTAATAGACCATCTGTTAAATTAGCTAATGTAGCCATGTGTAACAGGCTCAGACTATTTAATAGTTTATCTCCTCCAGGTGTTTTCTTCTTCTTGCCCCGAGTCCCTCGAGACCCCCTACTCTCTCGAGACCCCCTACTGACTTTCAGACTGGGACCACTGCTCTTAGTTTTTTCAAACATTAGCTCCCCATTTGGGACTGGATCTTTAGCTCTCCATTTAATAGTTTTCTTTGTCGGTTTGCTCCGCTTACGTCTGCCCCTTGAAGGAATGACAAGATCATCATCTTCATCATCATTGGACGGCGAGGAGAGTAGATCAGATGATGCTACATCCTTAGGACAGCTATAGAACACCTGTTTACGCTGACGAAGACGTTTACCCTGCTGAGCACTGTCGGAGTCATCATTTGAACTTTGACCATCAGAAGCAGCAGCTCCATCAGACTTATGGATTTCTACTTGAGATTCTGGTACATCAGGAGTAAGGATTTTTACTGGACTTTGTGCCGTAGCTCCTGGTATATCAGGAGTTAGGATTTCTACTTGACTTTGTGCCGTAGCTCCTGGTACATCAGGAGTAAGGATTTCTACTTGACTTTGTGCCGTAGCTCCTGGTATATCAAGAATAGAGCTTTCAAAAACTATTTTAAGCTGCTGTTGAACTCTTGTAGCCTTCTCTAAACAAATGCCATCTGTAGTGTTTGCTTCATCTAGTTTGATATTGCCACCAGAGTCTGTATTTGTCACTTTTATGCCAGTGTTTGAAGAATTGTTCAAGTCAAGAGAATTTTTTGTTGACATAGAACCGTGTCTAATAACTCTAGAACTCTCCATAACTCTAGAACTCTCCATAACTCTAGAACTATCAATAACTCTAGAACTATCCATAACTCTAGAACTATCCATAACTCTAGAACTCTCCATAACTCTAGAACTATCCATACTCTCAGAACTCTTATCAACATCATCCTGGGCTATATCAAACTTGTCATCTTTTCTATATTTCTCCAAAGTGGGCAAAGGAGGAATCACAATTTGTGCACAAGATGGAGCTCTAACAAGTCCATCAGGAACTTGGTCTGGACTTGTAACCTCAAGTAATGAACAGTTTTCTCTCATGTCATTTACACAAGTTGCATCCAGCCCTATGCCACCTATGCCATTTAAGGCCATAGACTCATTGGAGTGAGTATGGCTTGTTTTTAAACAAGCAGCACTCTCAGATATGTGTGATCCAGCTGAACTCCTATGTGCCTCTGTGCTAGCATATGTTTGGACATTTTTTAATACTTGTGAATTGGCACTGTACTTTACAGAGGTGTTTGTTACATCAATGTTATCTACTATGATGGTACTATTGCTGTCAGAGTCCGAAGAGATGTCTTCGAAAAAGGCCATTTGACTTTTGAGATAATCATCAGGGCCTCTGTCTGAGGCCATTTGCATTTTGAGATAATCATCACGACCTCTGTTAGACAACTGAGCTGGCTCCGATGCTGTAACAGGGAAAATATCAACTGAATTGTCAAGTTTTCCTCTACCGTAATTAACTGTGTATTGATCATTGCTTGTTGTATTTTGTTGAAGCTGTCTTGCAGTATGCACCAGTACATCATCTGACTTATAACCACTAAAGTTTGAACCAAATTCCTCTTGTATTTCCTCTAATTTGTCTGTGTCAGTTTCTGCACCACCTGTTGACCATGATTCTGGTTGTTCGTCATCACGCATCAGAGGCTCGTATGTCATCAACTGACTGTCTTTAAACTCTTCAGACATCTTTCCTTTGAGAATGAGGTCATCCAGGAAATCGTCTTCATCATCCGAACTAGAGGAAAGGTCGTCATCGTTGTATCTGTTCATATTAGACTCAAACTTCCTTTGAAATCGTTCAATGATGTCTTGTTCCACACTTGGGAAAAAAGTGATGATAGATTTGGTTACAGATTCTTTACTGATACTTTCTTTCTCTTGATATTTTCTGATAAAATATTCCTTGAATTTATAAAAGAAGACATCAGGTGTGTTTGGTTTTTTACTGGCCTCTTGCTGCATCAAGAGGCCAGCCTGCAAGTTTTTTGAATCATCATCTTTTATATCTGTTAAATCAATTGAACCATGTTCTTCTATATCTGCTATATGAATAGGTTCATTCATCTCAATGAGGAACTCATCTCTCAAAGATATCTTATTTCTGTCATCCATCTCTTGTTGATAATCTGATTGATTGTCTGTGTAATGTGCTACATTGTGTAGATATTGTACATCTCTATGGACATCTATGTCCTCTCCATTGACCATTGCCAAGTGGGATGACTTACGAACAACATCTTTGTTTGCAATCTCTTCAAAGTCATGAGCATCAACAAGTTCATTTCTCTTGACTTTCACTGGTATTAGCTTGACCTGCATACTTGTGTGACCTCTGAACTTTCCAACTACAATGTAATGTACACCTTCCCTTTGGGCATTTTGCTTGATTTTTTGCTTCCGTATCCGCTGAGTGTTATAATTGACAGAAGATCGTCGCCTTAGACTGCGATCTAAGGGTGTGATCTCACTGCAAACACTAGCCCCATCATCTGAGGTTTCTTTGTGAGAACTGGATAAAGATATTCGACAGGAAGTTGAGCGTCTCTTCATTAAGTCTTTCCCTGGAGTTGTACCATCACAGTATGGAATTGTTGGAATCTCAAGTTGAAGAGACTTAATGTTCCTAGATCTCAATTTCCTAGCTGACAATTTGATGACAGGGTTATGGCTCTTGTCCTCATTGTTTGACTTAATACTAGTGTAGAGTTTACTTGGCTGTGACGTGTCAACAAGTCTTAACCTTGGCTGTGACGTGTCAACAAGTCTTAACCTTGGCTGGGACGTGTCAACAAGTCTTAACCTCTTCAACACATCCACACAATTAACAGCTTCTTCTACATCCGATGATACACGACGGTTAAAAGATTTTTTCCTCCTTTTCCGTCTCACTTTTCTTTTATTCAAAAAGATATTAGTGTCTGTTCTATTTGCTCTAGAATTCTTCATGGCACAATCTTTGTATCTATCTGTTGCTGCAACATCAGATTTGATCCCAGGTTCCATAGTTTGACAAGAGTTATCTCCTGGTGTTGGGTCAATGATGTCTTCCATAGTTTGACATGAGTTATCTCCTGGTGTTGGGTCAATGATGTCTGCCGTTTGGTGCAAGTTTGAGATGTCAGAATTGGCCTGTAATTCAGCATGGTTATCACCACTCAATGCGTTCACCCAGGTATTGACAGTGACAGTCTTAGCGGTGGAGTCTGAGCCACTGTGACCTGAAAGACTGTCTCTGTCAATTGTGCCCTGAGGCCCATGCTGCCCCGGGGAACGCAACTCGTTTTTTGACTCCATTTGAGCATTTGAGGGGTCTGCAACACCTGGTTGATGAGGTGGGTATGGAGGGTGTTGCTGCCCCATATGAGGTTGTTGAGGATAATGCCCTGATGGTGGTTGAATCATCTGCTGTTGTTGCTGATGATGATGATGATACTGCTGGTATAACATATGCTGAGGATGAGAATAATGACTGTGGTTTGAGTAGGCTGCAGACTGACTAGAATAATATGGCGTCATTGATGCAGAAGGTAGTCGGGAATTAAATTGTTCACTTTTGGAACTTGGTTGAGGCACACCAGATGACTGTGAGCTATGACTGTTGATAGTGCCTTGAGACATGCCTGTAGATTGATCTGTGTGGCCACTGTGACAGTTTATATAACCCACAGGAGGGACACTCTGTGAGCTCATTGGAAAAGTTCTAAAATTTCTGTCTTCTCCTTGTTCTGATAAAGAGTATGGATGAGCCCCGGTTTGATGAGAGCTACCATTGTAGCTTAGAGATTTTGGATTTTGATATGAATGACGAGGAGGTGCCCATTCAGGAAAGGAGGGCGGTGAGGTGATGGGAATCTGGTTTCTGCTAGACACTGTAGGACGAGGGCTGACCTGACTGACAGGGAGAGAAGAACTGGGTGGAGCTATTCTATTGGGTGGGAAATCTGTGTCGAATTTGGAGAGAGCTCCATCATCAGAAGAACTATCTATCCCTTTTCTATCCATTGGAATATCCAGATTGACTCGATTACTTGAACCATCTGGGTTCCTTGATGGTAATGGGAGAGTAACATTGTAGTGAGCCAAGTCAGACTCGGTTAATTTGACCACTTTCACTATCTCACGACCAACCTTCAGGAGACTGTAGCGACGAGCATCCATTGGGTGCATTCGCACTATTTTGATGCTATGTCTACGTGCATCAGGATTTTTGTAGAACTTCAGCTTTTTGAAAACAGGCGTTGGAACATGAAATGTGTAGTTGTAGGCTGGGTTGGACTCACAATCCCCTTGATTTGACGACCATTGTCTTCTATGAACTATACCCATTTTTCTCATCCTATTTTGCTTTCCAAGTCGTGGATGAGACAATCCTAATATTGGAACAATGTCTGTTGTTATATCTGTCTCTACCCTATCAGACTCCTCTGAGGATGTCACACCAGTGTCTGAACCAGTTCGGTCATAAGAGGCTTTAGTAGATGGAGCTGATTCCAAAGTAATAAAGTCTTTAACAGAGGGACTGTCATGATTGACCTCTGACATTGGGCTGCTGGACTTGGTAGTCTCGCTAATATTGCTAGGGAAAATGTTTGTGACTGCAGTTGACCTGGTGTTCTCCCACATGGAGTTTTCTCCTCCTGAACTAACATCTGAGACTAACTGAAGCAAACTAGACAAAGATGATTTATCATTGGACTCAGTGGCTACACAACTTTTGGAGTCACTAGCAGCCATTTCATTGTGGTTTGGTGAACCTTTGGGTGTGGAGGTAACACTGTTGTTAGAGGAAGGCATCATTTGATTCTGCTCAAAACTGTTCTCAGGGTAACTAGATGGTTGAGAAGAGTCAGCACTGAATGACCTTTGCTGAACTCTACTATTTCCAGGAACAGCAGAATTAGTGTTTGTATGTCCATTGAAGGGGTTTCCAGTAGAGTTGTAACCTTGCCATGAATTATGACCCCAAGATTGTGACTGATGCAGAGGATGCTGATGGGGATGTTGCTGTGGAGGTTGCTGTTGAGGCATTTGTTGGTGTGACTGGTGTTGTTGCCAATGGCTTGGCATGCCACCTAAGTTTTGCTGTTTCCAGTGCTGCTGCTGCTGTTGATGTTGCCAGGAGTACTCTGACCTAATTCCTTGCATTCTCTGATCAGTGGTGAAGGGCAGAGAAATGGATTGAGACCGACTAGGACGTGGCATCATTTGAGAGTTCATCATAGGCTGAGGATTGTAATTAGGATATCCTGGTATAGGTGCCATGGGAAGTGACATGCTTGTGCTGCGGGGTCTACCCCTGGTACTATTTGTGGAACCTTTAATCCTGCCCCTCTTCTTCTTTGGAGCAGTTGGACTAGCCATGGGTTTCTTCATTGCTGCTTCTCTTTCTTCCTGACTAATTTTCATTCTTGCTGGAGATTCTTCTGTGAGAAGTTGCTGAATCATTGGTGTGGCTGAAACAGCCTCACTTTTCTTATCTGACTTTATCTTTCTCTCAGATCCTGTTTTGTCTGACTTTTTAGTATATTTCCTCGGTTTGAAATCAAGGGTGGAAATTTTTGTGCTTGGTATTTCAGACATTTTATCTGTGGATCCTTGAGTTAGTTGATTATTCTCTTGGATAACAGGGAACTTGATAACATCATTATTACAGGACACAGATGTTGAGTCTGTTTCTAGTTCATTGACATTATTGAGAGGAGAGCAATTCTGGGACCTAAATTGTGTAATAACAGGAGGAGGAGTACCTACAGATTCAGATACAACATGATTCCCTGTATCTGGTCTTCCCAATGTTGGGACTGACATGTTCAGCGTGTTCAGAGGTTCTGGCCATTTAAAAGTAGGATCAGCTGTCAACTGCAATTTCAATTTCTCACTTGTTCCTGTATTAGAATGAGCCTCATAAGGCTGAGTAACTGACCACTGAGATGAGGAGTCAAAGTTAGTGTTACTTGTTAGAGTTGTTGATGGAGATGATGTTAAGAGACTTTGTGAGACAACTGGATTTGGAGACTGGCTGGGGGAGCTCACTGGTGTTTTAACAGGCTGAGGACTAGAAACTGGCTGTAGACTATTCTGTTGAGGTGTTTGAGGATGCTGGCTTTGATGTAGAGGGTGATTAGGAGCAGATGTTTGCTGTTTACTACCAACACCTCCTGGTGGTTGTCCAGAACCATGGTAATAACTGTTGTAGCCTTGAGAGCCCCACCCTGAGTGAGGGCTTGGATACCGACTACTATTCAACACTCCTGCTGAACTGCCACCATTGGGTGGAGATTGATATGGATGTGCAAACTGCTGTCGAGCTGAGCCTGGATATGAGTGAGACGGAGACAGGTAATTAGGTGGGTACATCTGATTGCTTGTGGATTGAT
The DNA here is from genome assembly GCA_032362205.1 of Clione limacina. Lineage (NCBI taxonomy): Eukaryota > Metazoa > Mollusca > Gastropoda > Pteropoda > Clionidae > Clione > Clione limacina. The sequence continues at coordinate 970 of JAUUEB010487100.1, read as the reverse complement.
ATGTATGAGCGGCTTGAGGAGATTGGTACTGCATATTTGACGGAGGGGACTGATATGCTTGGTATGAAGACCCCCGTGACTGATAATGCTGGCTGCGATGTCCTGGTGACTGATATTGAGACTGTGAGCCAGGAGTAGTGTGAAAAGATTCCTGTGTCCCCTGACTGGATGATGGTGATTGATAAGGAGATTGAGAAAACTGGAAGGAATGAGGAGATGATGACTGAAAAGACTGTGGCTGTTGATGTGAGGGTGAGGCATATGGAGAGGAAGACTGGACAGGCTGGGACACAGGCTGGGACACAGGCTGTGAAGGGGTTGGAGATCTGAAGCCTATATGCTGAGACATGTATCCCTGGCCTGGGGCAGGGCTGCTTTGTTGGGAGGATTGTGTCCATCCTGGGTACTGATGTTGTTGAGATGACCACTGTGGACTTTGTTCCTGCCAGTTTGGTTGGTGTTGTTCATTCCATGAGGAACCTGGATAGGTTTGTGGACCTGATCCAGTTCTTCCAGCTTGCCATAGCCTGTCACCTGGTGGTGTTGTTCCTGACACTTGGCTTGGATTTGTCTCTACGCCAACACCAGGTTGTGATAAGCTTGGCCCTGATTGACCAGGCTTACTTGGAGAGCCTGGGGACACAAAACAAAGATCAACTATGAACATTTAAATAGGCATTAATGGCCAATGTATGTAAACATATATTCTATATACAGTTAACCATGTATAAACAAGTCACTCATGTATAAACAAGTCACCCATGTATAAACAAGTCACTCATGTATAAACAAGTCACCCATGTATAAACAAGTCATCCATGTATAAACAAGTCACCCATGTATAAACAAGTCACCCATGTATAAACAAGTCACTCATGTATAAACAAGTCACCCATGTATAAACAAGTCACCCATGTATAAACAAGTCACCCATGTATAAACAAGTCACCCATGTATAAACAAGTCACCC
>JAUUEB010487078.1:0-10850 GCA_032362205.1 Clione limacina | reverse complement strand
AATTTTCCTCGCGCCATGACGGAAAATAATAATGTCTCAAAAAACTTAGCTTATAGTGAAGTATTGGACACCAAATTTGTTATGAAGCTGTTATATGACTACATAATAACATCTGTAAACATTTCAAAAATACATCATCACTGATTTTTAGGGTACTTTTTAGTTTTCCTCGCGCAGTGACGGAAAATATAGACACACCCATGAAAACCATTAGTTTCCAGAAATCCAATGCCGGACAGGGTTCATTCAGTATTATCAAGTAAAACCATACCATGCATTAATAATAAACGCTGCAAATAGTTTTCAAAATTCAAAAATAGTGTTCTGGTGACTATTTGAGTATCCAAGTCTAGCTTTTTTACCAAATGTTTCATGCTGCAATCAGCTAATTTAGGGTTGATTTTTCAGAATTTACACATTTGCATATACTTTGAGTGATATTTTCAGAATATATATATTTTTTTGTAGCATTTTAATATTTATTTTGAAGGATTAAAAGAAACATATGAAAAATAATTGTATGCATTACTTTTTATGACTATGAGTTTTTCATTGATTTTTTGGTTTTTATGGTATTTTTAGCCCAAAATAGTTTGTTGTATTTTTTCCACACACACAACCATAACATGTTATATACTGTTGGAATCGAAATTTCATGTAGATACTCAATTTATCAGTAACATTTGTTTTAATAGTAGAGGTAATTAGTGATTATGCTTTAAGCACTAAAAAAAGATTTGGGAACGACCTATTTGCTTATAGATATTACATCAACGTACTGAAGTTTTACGACTTTTGTCATTTTGTATCATTATAATCTTTTCTGATACATGTGTCTACTTATTCCAACTTTTTAATTAATTTTGATGATTTTTTTACATTTGTGTATTCTGAGAATAAACGTCAGCTTATTCACATCCCCATTTCATCTTGACGTATAGTGTATTTGTTCAGTTAATAAGTTTCGTTTATTTATCGTCCACATAAAGTGTTTTACCAGAAACTTTCAACTGTGTTGTTAACGTGTTCCTCTCAATGAAATATATTTTAACCAGAAATTATTTTTACCACCTTAATTTTAAGAAGAAAGTATATCTACGTCCATTGTTCTAGAAGTTGTTCTCGAAATTTAATCTTGTCATAACAGGATTAACTCAAGGTTAGAAAAGTGTCAGATACACTGGTCTTTTCGAAACCTTAACCGTGATATTAGACATTGTTCTTATGCAACATTGGGGTATATTGTAGTTCTTTATTCTTTAACGTGCAATCAATAAATCTAACAAGGTTAATGACATGGTTTTATACCTCTTTGTTTAAGGGACAATTTTAAGTTTCGCCGCTTCATTTCATTCATAACTATGACTTGCTGTTTATATTATTATGTATACATTGATTTTTATCTTTATATTCGTTTTCTATGCATTTCTTTCATAGCTTAAAATTCTAGAGATATTGTTTGTTGACACATTAAAGACCTTGCTTAAAATCCTATTGATTATGCAAATTAAAACTATAATAGAAAAGGACCTCTTTATAAAATTAAGTCAATTGGAACTTATAAAACGCGTATATTTTTAATTTTTGCTTTCATTTGCATATTTATAAGACTGATGTTGTGGTGAAGGCCGAATTATTCAGATACATACTTGACTTGACTTCCACAGATCTTTAGTTCAACGGTTGTATCTCCATTTAATGCTGATTGTTGTGTGAAAATTGACGATAGTTATATATTTTAATATATCCTAATAGAACATGGACGTATGATTTATTTTCATAATAATCATTGGTGGTGAATCTATTCTCATTTCAGCCTGGTTGTCCCATTGACAACTTTCGACAATAAGTTTGGTGTGCATAACAGCGAGAAGGCTACTTTAGGGAAAATAAACAAACAGATAGATGATTTTTACTATCTACCAACTATAACTGATATGATGTATCCATCAATATGATATTAAGTACAATTTAAATTGACGTTGTCAAGATTTAACTTATTGATTATTATTATTTCAAAATGATAATGTCGTGATATTTATATGGCCCTTGTCTAGACAACTAGTATTACATGTTTACATAGTTAACCCATACCACGCATTGCAATCTTTATATAAACACACATGTGTGTAAACGAAATCATGTGAAATACAGAGTATGTACTTAACGAAAACATAATTTCAAATTATTTGGAAGGTTCAGACGTAAAACGTTGTTTTGATTAAATTTAACATTAAAGGATTTGTTGTTTGAACCATCGTTTTGAACCCGAATGTGATAGTTAATCGTAAAATCAGATCACAATTAAAGTATTAACGAACAAGTCATAAGTATATTATAATTACAATGATATATCAGTTGGACAAAAACCGGACTGAATTTCAAGTTGCCATAGTTCCACAATCTATGGATTTCCCCGAAAGAGGGCTGACTAGAACTATAACATTTAACTTTGTTTGCGTGCGCTGAAGATTTCAATTTGATGTCTAGACAATTTAATAATGCTCGGCAGACGACATTTCACGTCAAAAAATGAAATGTCTGAAGGGTTCTAAACTACTCTTACGTATGCCTTTTTCTGATAATAATGAAAATCAAATTGAATATTTTTATCCTGATTTTCTTTTTGCTGATATTGCTAAAAAAATCGAACTTTAAAATATTACAAACCTGTCCTAGAGAAAGGTAGTTTTGATTGATCATATGAGTTGTTAACTTTATAATTGCCTTACTTATAAATACAAATTTCAATGATAATTGGTAGTGTTAAATAGCAAGTTTGACTGTATTTGTGTTGCTCATCACTATATAAAAGCAACATATTTAATTCCAATACTTTCAGATCGTTAGTTATAATAAAAACGGCGTAATTTATATTACGGAATAAGCCTATATGAGACAAGTTATAAAACATTACATTTTATTTATCGAATGTGTTTTGATTAAGCTTTCAATACCGCGAGTATGCGAATATTGATTTGTAAAAGACTAAGCCTGTTGACAAATTAGAAATGGATTAAAAAACTTGCCCTAAATCTGAATATGAGATGAGGGTTTTCAGGAATATTGACACAGTCCGATTTGTGTGCTGCGTGCGCTCGATTTTGAAAATTCTTACCTGGTTTCATACAAAAATGTAATTCACTTCGACGGATATAGTTCGACGGTTTCATATACACGGACTGAGAAAATAGTTGATCCTGAAGTTTTGTATATAACGCATATTACGTTTTTATAAAGTTAAGAATATAATAGGCATTGAAATTTTCACCTAGAGGCATTTAACCCGTTTTGTTCATGGATATTTTCTAAAGAGATTTGCTATCGGCTGTTGACTTCAAATAGTTGAAAAGGGTCAACGACCATTTGGAAAATCAAAGATGTTTGGCATTTGAACCTAAACTTTCTAAAAAATAATTTTCTTTGTCGTCGGAATTTTCTTAAACGGTCTATATTTTCTAAACTCTTAAACCATATTTTTTGTATTAAACATGTGTTTTTAACATACTTTCTTATTTTTATTTTTGCTATTTGCAAGTAAGGGAAATGTTTTCGTTTCACATTCTGCCACCATGATTGATCAATCAGTTTGTTTCAATGTTACTCCATGTAATTGCCTGTTTGTTCATCTGTTTATTACGCTTTAAGCCAGCTTGTGATTGTTTTTTTTCTATGCCACCTATTTATTTGCTGTAACTATTTCGAGTGCTGTCACGTTATCTGTTCTTGATGGCTAGAATAAAATAAATTGATTTCTACATAATATATTGCATATGTATGTGTATTATAAACTTGGTAGTTATAATGATAACAAAGAGTACGGTTCCGAATTATTAATAACTAATTGCTGAAATACCCGGCGTTACCCGTAAAGGAGGATATACATAGATAAAGTTAACACGATTTAGCAGAGTCTCCGTAAAAAGAGAAAATTATTTAGAATAAAAAAGAAGGAACAAAGAATAACTAGTAAAAAATAGACTTATTCTCGTAATCTTTATTTCTTTTAGCATCAGCGTTATATCTCTGACGTAATAAGTACACCAGCATCGAAATAATCTTGTCATGGATATCTCTTTTTTTAGACCGTTTCCAACTCGATGGCCTGTCTCAGTGTTCTTTGTTCTCTTTTTTCCTTGCCTTATTGGTTTCTTATTTAAGACAGTCATCCGTTTGAACTTAGTTACATATAATTGTGTTTGTACTTAGTGGTTTTAAGTTAAGCTTTATCTAGCTATTCCAACAATCATAGGTAGTCAACTTTATCTGCTTTGTTTACTCAAACCAGAATACATTTCTGTGTTTGTATCTTTATGTGTACTTGCTAGAGTGTGCATTTTTCTTTCTGAACACAGTTCTTTTTGTTCAGTCCTAGTTCAAGTTTACTTTTACTCTTTTTAACATTATGGGCATATGGCATGAGAAATGACGTACTGTCAAGTTTTTTAGCTTCTCCCAAAAAGTGTCCTAGAACTATAACATATAATTTTGTTTGCGTGCGCTGAAGATTTCAATTTAATGTCTAGACAATTTAATAATACTAGGAAGACAAAATTTCACGTCAAAAAATGAAATGTCTGAAGGGTTCTTAACTACTCTTATGTATGCTTTTTTCTGGAAATAATGAAAATCAAATTGAATATTTTTATCCCGATTTTCCATATGCTGATATTGCAAAAGAGTTAGGTTACATAAACAATTAATGTGCATTTTGCGTCATGATCAAATTTGTGTTTTACATCTACATTTTTCCCGAAACCAAGAATTGGTTCTCGGGTATGCGATGATACGCGCTTGTGTGTGTGTGTGTATGTCTGTCTGTCTGTGCCCCCGATAACTCAAGAAAGATACAACTGATTGACAAAATCTAAGTTAATCTTCATTTAATGAAGGGATGGAGGCACTTCCTAATTTTTATCAGAATGTTGTAGTTTCAACCTTGGGGAAGATCCAGAGCGTTTATATTAGGAAACAAACCAAGGACCCGTGGGTGCCATTACACCGCAAATTTTCCGTCATCTTATGATTTTGAATCCACATGGCCTTAAATATAAATATAAACATTTAACTAATCAACAGGATAGTTATATAGATCACATCTTTATGAACAAATAGCACTGTTTCGAATTTTCACTTTCACTAGTGTGGCTATAATGCAGACTTCAAATGACACCTGCACTGTTTTAGAACGAGCAACACACTTAGGAATTATAAGGGAACAATCGTATTTTCGTCCGATATACTATGAAATACACATTGAGCAACGTAAATGATTGAAAGTATTCTTTAGAATTATTTTTTTAAATATTTACTATATATATTGAAATATATATTTATTTTGTTTTGGAGAGACAATACATTTGTTAATCATATAATTACGATAATATGCCATTTAATTTTGACCTCGTTAAAAGATAATTATCAAAATAGCACTGTTGTAATGTTAAAGGTCTCGTTTATAATTCTTTTTAAGTAGAACCTCAATTACTGATGGAGAGCTTTATTTTGATTCGGAACACTTAATGTGTTAGCCCTCTTGAACTGCACCAAACGTCAAATAAAGCCTATGAAGTTATGCATCGATATTTCAATACAAATTCCTTGGCTTAAGTTATTCCCAACCTATTTATAACTTTATTAGTCCAGCTGACAAAACCCTCACAAGAGCTCAATGATTGTGTTTTTCTAGCTTTAACTTGTTTTTTTCTAAACACATTTTTACAGCCAAAGCTAGATAGGAGTTAATGAACTTGGAGATTCGATTTTTATACTTATTTTATTTTATTTTATCCCAAACTAGAAAATGTACTAGTGTTGCACAAGATTACACCATCACACATAAAGTTTGCTCTACAACGTTTTATTTGAAAAATGAAATTAAAAGACAGCTTTCTACCTGTATTATAACATAATATCACACCAAAGACCAAAAACAAAAACATTGTCATTATTCATGAACTTTTGATTTTTTGGGGAATTCAATCAAAAACGTTTGTTCTTTGACACATACAAAATTATTTATAGTGTGCCCTATCTTTCCTTTAACTTAATTTGTCGAGCATTTTGAAATTGTGGTGTCAATTTTGAAGTTTCATCGTGATAAATAAGATATTCGAATTGTTCATACTTTTATTATTTTGAATCAACTGTGTACCATTCCTACTATGAAAATCATGCACGTTTACGATTCTTTAAAAATGAAACCAGTCAGTCTATTGAAGCAGTTGAGATTTTGTTTTACAGACGATTGCTTTTTGACAGAAAAGTGAACAAATTAAGGTATTCTCAATAAACTAGGCTAAACTAGAATTTTTATTTCCTCAGTCAATCTCAGAAAGCTTAAGGATATCGTGATACAAAATCAAAGAACCGACATGATAACGACAATCTTCCGAGGCAAAGTTAAAGCATAAAGAAAAAGAGGACGTCCACCAGATTGGCTGTTTGGCAACATAACTGAAAACATAGTAATAAACATCTCTGAAGTGAGCATGTCCTTTGAATACAGGACAAAGTGAGGGAGTAAAGCTCTCATGTCTAAATAAGTGTAGGGCTAATACTGAACTCAGATGTTGTTGGGTACCCTACTAAGTGCAGGAGATGTTTTTGTATGACTATTGAGGTCAAGTGTTAAACAAACAAGAATATACGGGTTTATGTCTGTGAAAAAGTATATTTTTACGCTTAAATCTTTACATAATCAAAATGCTATAAATTATAATTATTTTATGTAAATGCATCACTAAAAGCTTTATTGACATATTTCATAATTGTTGCAAAATAGTACACAACTTCCCTATTTACCCCATTATCTCACAAACAGAAGATACAACTGAATGTTTATCTTCACATAATTACACTTTGTGGAAATGTGTAGAAAAATACAAAACAAGGACCAACATATTCTTTAAATACAAAGTTCAAAATTGTGACACAATCTTAGACATAATAACTAAACACCAAGTTATTATGTCTAGGATTGTGTTACATAAACAATAAGTAATAGTACTGAGTACGAAATGAAAGTTGGTCACCTGATATAGAGTTACGCCGCCTGAATTGGTGACACACATCGGAAACATGGCCACCCTCAGTAGTCAATTATAAGGATTTTCAGACTCTCTGTCGACTGTAAACTGTAATTATGACCAAACATTGTGCCCGAGGGACTTGCAATTCGAATGGACGGTACCCAGATCCTACCAAGAACATAATTTTTCTTCCATTTGTTAAAGCAAATGTGAAAAAGCCATGGAACTTTGACACTTATCTTCGGTGGATAAAGGCAGACCAAAGAAACGACTTAACGTTAACAAACTGAACAAGGGCCGTTTCTAGATCTACTCACAAGTACATAAATAATGCTTGTTAATTTAAAAAAAGAATCTTTACACTTTTGTTATTAGAAGAATTATATATTTTGGTCTATATGGCATGGTGAAAGTTAATCTCGGTTAAGAAAGAAGGCAAGAGATAGTGACCCATGTGGAACACCCTTAACCCTCTGTAACCCAATCAATAATTGGAATACATTAAAGTGTGACACATAATTAGAATATTTATTCCAATACATATTCAGAACTTAAATTCATTTTAAAATATGCCAATTATTGATCGAGTTCTGGTGGGTTTGAGTTGTTTGACATCGGTCACTCTTCTTCCGAATTAGCCGTAATTCCAGGTACTGGAGATTCTTCGGCTTGTGGTTTTCCGGCTAAAAAAGGCGACTCAGGTTAAAATCTGGATGCTTCTATATTACAGTGAAATAAAAGTCAGGTTTAAAAAGCAGGTTCCAGAGTGTCATATCATCTTTGTACCTTGGCGAGATGCGCGTTTGAAAACTGGGCATTCTCGGTAGCCATTTTGTTTTTACTTTTCTTGTCTTACTTGACCCTTTAAGGCAAAATACTTCTCGCCCAAACGCACTACACCAACGCTGTGCACAAAACCATCATTCATCATTGAATATCCTTCTGGTTTTGAATAATGTCTTACGTAATCATGTTTCAGGTTATTGCTCTGATGGAAAACGGCAACGGAACAATATTTTATAGCCTTAAAAAGTGCAACTGGAGCTTGTTTGGTGGTTTAAAATGTTATAAATATTGTAATATTACTTAAAAGCAACAGCATGAGCCAACATGTTTGTTTTATAAGTGATAGAAATATGTCACCTATTCATATTTCGTCCCAGGTGTTTGAATGATCATTCTTTCAGGCTATTTGTCAAAACGGTCAATAAGTTTATTTGAAACTATTTCTGTTATGTCCTCATAGATCCCGTCTGGGTCAAACTCCAATCCAAGTTCTTTAGTTTATCGGCAGAGATCTAAGACCCGAAGTGACGACACCTCTATCACGTAAAAAACACGAAGATCCGATGCCTTCGTCTTCGCACCCATGCTGGAAACCCACAAAGTGTCTTATCTTTGATACAACTTTATAAAAGAAATATTTCACAAATTGTATCAAGAAATAAACACAAACACGAACGTTTGACTCTCTCATTCAAATCAAAATATCACCATTCTGTCCATTATTTTTCACCAATTCAGGCGGGGTAACTCAATATGACGTCACCAACTTTTATTCATCGAAACGTACTATTCAACCAACCCTGGGTTGACGTAGTATTCCCACTCATCGGGCCTTGGGGTTGAATGGATAATTCCGTTCACATCTTAGAAAGACGTTACCTTGCAGTTTTTAAAATTGTATTCCATCAACATACTGTAATCATCTTACAACTTCTGTCACTCTTTATCTAATCTAAGCATTCTGATCAATGTTGGTACTTTTCCAAACTGTTGTAATGGATTCTGATGCAGTTGATATATTTGCATATGAGATAATCTACTTAAGCTCACCCACATCCTCGTTTAATATTGAAGTATTATGTAATTTTTTAGTTAATACGTTTTGTTTATTCATTGTCCATACAAAGTGATTTAACAGAAACTGCCGACTATTTTGTTAACGTGTTCCTCTCAATGCAAAATCTTCAAACCAGAAATTACTTTTACCACGTAAATATTTAGAAGCAAGTCTATAAGCGGCCATTCGTTAAGATGTTGCCTTCTTGAAAATAAATAATGTCTAAACAGGATCAAAAACGTAACTCGAGATCAGACAAGCTACAACTTCACTGGTCTTTTCAAAACCGTAACCTTGATATAACATACTGTTCTTGTGTATCCGTTAGAGTATATTTTATTTTCGATGCAGCATTTCATTCATAACTGTGACTTGCTGTTTATATAATTATGTTGATTTTTCTATATATCTTTATTGTCTGCATTACATTCATAACTTGAAAGTGTAGATATATTGTATGGCACCATACAGGCTTTGCTTAAACTCCTATTGATTATGCAAATGAAATCTAAAATAGAAAAAGACCTCTTTAAGAATGTAAGTCAAGTGGAACTAACAAAACGCTTATAGGCCCTTTTCTTTTTTATGTGCTCAGAGACGTTGAAGTATGACTTCCTTTTTATAATTATCATAATCTGTTGTTTCTAGTATAATTTTATCCTGGTTGTCTCTTTGATAAGTTTGATTTGCAAAACGAGAAGGCCGCTGAAGGAAAAACAAACCAAAAGCCGGATGCTTTCAGACACGCCACCCCTTGCATTTACTAGAACTGATGTGATACATCTAGCAATAAGACAACTTTTACCTTGTTCATTATTGAATGTCAAAACCAATGTCAAATTATGGTTTGGAAATGACGTGTAAGTGATATGCACATTGAGCTCGTCTAGAAAACTAGTATTACATGTTTACATTGTTTACACACAACACGCATTTCAATCTTTAATCACAAAAAATGCGAAATAAAGGGTATGTAAATAACGTCACCATTGTGTCAAAGGAATACATAAGTTAAACGTTGCTATCGTTTTGAAATTGAATGTGAGAGTTATTTATATAATTAAAAATAAAGTAGTGACGAACAAGTCTTAAGTAAATTATCTTTCCAACAATATATCATTTGGATAAAAACCGGACTGAACTTCAAGATGCCATAGTTTCATATCACCGTATGTATTTTCCAAACAACTAGATTACTAGAACTAAAACATATAATCTTGTTTGCGTGCGCTCAAAGATCTCAATTTAATGTCTAGAGAATTTAATTATATTCGTCACAAAACATTACACGTCAAAAAGGGAAATTTATACGAAAATTATGAAAATCTAATAGATTATTTATATCTTGATTTAATTTTGCTAGTATTGCTTATGAAGTAAAACTTTGAAGTATTACAAACCTGTCCTAGAATTAGGTGGTTTTGCTTGACCATATTAAATATTTGCTCTATAAATGACGTACACATAGGCCAACTTGTCTATGAATATAATTTATCCTTGATCAGTGTTAGTCTTTAAAGACAAGTTTGATAATTTATATGTTGCTCATAAGAATGTGAGAGCAACACATTCGAAGTATAAATGTTCAATACTTTCAGACCGGTGACTTACTAAAGAGGTGGTAAAATTAATTACAGAATTTGCGAGTATGCAAATATTGATGTGCACAAAATTAGGACTGTGAAAAATATGATTGAGTATTTCATGAATCTCAATTTATTAATAAAGGGTTTAGAAATATGCACCCGTGTACCTTTATTTTCTTCGACTCGCGGGGAGTTGGGTCAAGACATTGCTATGTTTTCCTGAAATATTATTTAACTAGAATATCGGGTCCTTAACTCTTCCTCAACTCACCTAAGAAGGACAAGACGAAGAAGAAGAAGAAGAAGAAGAAGAAGAAGAAGAAGAAGAAGAGAGAGAGATAGAGAGAGAGAGAGAGAGAGAGAGAGAGAGAGAGAGAGAGAGAGAGAGAG
>JAUUEB010487067.1:0-10850 GCA_032362205.1 Clione limacina | reverse complement strand
CCCCCCCCCCCCCCCCCCCCCCCCCCCCCCCCCCCCCCCCCCCCCCCCTCGTTGCTTGATCTTTCATCAAGTTATACATGAGCAGACCAATTCATCATTTGTTATTTAAATAGATGGAAAAAATGTGTCAACAGTAAATATAAATTCAATGTATTTAATTTTTTAAAAGAGCGTTGTAAGAATGCAATATTCTTCTATGAAAAGCTATGTGTTTTAAGAGAAAGAAATGCAAGGAATAGGACTAATCATAAGCTCTTCATAATTATGTTTCATGAGCTGACGCAACGTTTGCCCCTCCTCCCAAAACCCTATACTTTAAAACGTTCCATCAATTTTACTTGGTCAATCCTATATATTATCATCATGGGATCAATTATGTCTATTAAACTAGTTCACAATTAACAAAGTCACGCCAATTAATGCCTCTCAAGCAAAACAACAAACGAAAGACTAGAGGTGAAAGCTAGTGTCAGTTGTCGGCGTTGGTCAAAATATAAAAAAAACGTTATCGTTAATATTGATGTTTTCTTTGATATTGATAACATTCTATATTTGTAGCTTTTCATTCAAAACATCGATGAATAATATGTTGTTTGTTCCGTTCAATTGTCGTACTAGACTTATCAGAGAGTGATTACACGCCTTAGGACTTAGGACAGCTTCTTTGCATGGTCATTTGCGGCTCATCCTGTCACAAATGTGCCTATGGATTAAGCACACAGTTAACAATATATTCATGATCAAGGAGACACGTAAGGCAAGCTTTCAGAAAAAAATCATTTAAATCCATCGAGTAGTCTAATTTATTGATGAATGTAATGACTTATGCACACTAAACATATTAAGCGTGAGAAATCCATGATGACAAAAGCAGCATTGAAATAACGCTCTTTATGATAAGTGCAAATCAGTCGAATGAGTGCTCAACCCTTGTCTGACACACAAATCATCCTTTGTGGATATATATTTCATTAAATTTTGTTCCTCTGTTGTAAGGGAATTTAAAGTTATTGTTCTGTCATCAAAAAATATATATTATTGGTTTAGTCAGTTGACATGATATGTCCTTGAGCCGTCGGGTGGCTGATCTTGCCCACTCAAAATGTAGCTAGGGACAATACAAAAAGAGTGCATACAATCAATAGTTGTTATACTTTTAGCATTTATAATTAATATCTGGTTGGAATATACAAAGAGATTGCTCGATTTTACATGTAAGAATTACACAAACATTTTCATGTTATCTTAAACGGGGGTCGGTCACTATGATAGGCAGATCTTTGACACATTTCTGACTGGCACACACAGATAAAAGATCCCATTGACTTTTGTTAACATATAACTCTAGACTTAGTTCTTTAGAACAAGACTTAGCCACGGCCTTTAGACGTTCCCGTCATAAAAACTAGCCAGTGCCCAGTTACGGCGTTTGTCTGGTAAACAGACAGGAATATATGGTCTAGGAAGCTCTTGGAATGCTCTAGAATGATTGCTCTTAGTAGTTTCTTGATCTCAGGCACTAACTTGCCGTAGACGTCGGCCAAGTCTTATTATTAGATTAAGGGGGACAAAGGGGACCACGTTAATCAATATTGTACTGCTGTGACTGGCTTGTAGAGTCTCAAGTTAAATATCTTTTTTCATCACCACTACGTGATTGTTTTAACCAAAAGACTATTTTGGGGGATAAGAGAATTATCACAAGACTTTTTACTGAACTGTAACGTTTTGAGAGTTTTTACTATAATTGATAAAACTGGGCTAGTTGTCTGACTAAAACTGTATCTATTTTTTTACCAGCCAGTCTGTCTTTAAGCATACTGTGTCATTACTACAACCAAGCTCAAATAACGATTAAAGATATCCCACACTATATTCCTGAAATTCGATCGTAAAGTCATAACTTCAAGTTAACGATTATTGTACGACAGCATGCCTTAGACGTCACTTTCCACCAATTTTTAAAAAACAATTTTACTTTCACGGAGTTTTTCATGAAGTTAGAGTTACGTAAAGTTTATTAAGTATTGTAAAGGTTTGGAAATTAAACATGTGTCAATGTTTATAGTCATTCATAGCACACGTGTTCTTTAGATAAACCAATCTGACAGAAATGTCGTACATCTTATGTATGAAACAGTCTATTCCCGGACACATATTGATTTACTTTTAATTTTTGTTTAGTGTGATTTGAATGAAATGATTGAAGAATTAAATACCATTCATAACTGATTATATTCAATTTTACGTTCCCTCTCACTACCAGGGCTGTACCAAGGGGGGAGAATGCTGGGATTCATCCACAATCGGAGCTCAAAATTGCTTTAAACTAAAATGCACCACTTAGCTTTAATATTTTCTTTTCGATATTCTTAAATGGCTAAAAAATGCACGATTTAGCTCCGCTTTTCACAAAATACCCACTGACTTCCCAAGTATAACGTTATGAGTTGATAGGAATTGAATGTATTTACTTTCTTTGAAACGACGATTTTTTGTTGTAGAACAAAATCATATAAGTGATGTTTAGAACAAAACCATATAAGTGATGTTTGTTTTCCAGTCTGACTGTGTGATTTTATTAAAATATATAATAAAGAGAAACAGTCATATCTTTCACACATTGTTTCAGTATTTATTTTCAAATGAGATTGTGTTTCTTCATAATAAATTGTCTAATTTGTAGGGCTAGGCATGGGCGTAGCCAGGATTTTTTCCAGAGGGAGGGGCTCAAATTTGAAAAATAGATCAAGCGATGTGCGCTCCAACCTGAGCGCCCGAGACATGTAGGGGGGGGGGTAAAAAAATGTCAAGCAAATCAGTGCATTTAGAGCCATGTGGTAGACTAAACTTTGTAATTTTATTGTTGAAAATATCTTGTTTTTGTTAGGTTTTAGGTTTAACTACTTCTACCATACGTCCTGGTACAAGAAGACAGTTCCTTGGAACAAATATGTAAGCAATAAGCCACAATAATATTAAAATATGAAACAAAAAAGCATTTAGATACTCAATCATTGTAAAAAAACATATTGAAGATACTTGTAAAATAGTTGAAAAATGGTGAAGAACCTCTACTAATATGATATTCACGAACAAAGAAGTATTATGCCGAATCAGAGCTAGACACTTCGATGGGGGGGGGGGGGTGATGGTATATGCCTAACGAAGCGAGGCACAAATAAAAATATGGAAGATAAAATTGCGCATTTTAAAGCCATTTAGTGACCCAGTGGGGGGCAGCATCCACCAATCCCCCAGGCTCCACTCCGGTAAGGTGTCAAATTGTTAAACAATACCAGGAGTTGAAAAAGGGAAATGTATAGCAAGGAAAATATTATTTTTTGTTTAAAGTATAACATAAATATGATGATAATACGAAACTTTATAGAATTTTTTTAAAAACAAAAATGAACATTTAAATGACAACATTATGGGTATCATTTCATCAGTAGGTATCAGTAGGTATTACATGCAGTATACAGCTTATGCTTTAAAAACAGTCGAGAGTTGACTAAAAGTGACACCAAACTTTTTTTGTTAACATGTTTTCTTTTCTATGTGAAATTTATTCATAACCCACAAGTCAACTGAAACATTCTTTTTTAATAACAACTTGACTTTTTAACATAAACTCACAAAAGTATTTGTCACATTCCTTTCATATTTGACAACAGTAGTCATCGTGACATTAAAATGCTGTATTATGTAAGTAAACAGTACGAATACAAATTTTGATTTTGTATTCTTTAGTCCTCGAAAAGGCGTGCTTTATGTTGTTATTTGGAATTTCTGTTTTTAGTGATCATGAATAAAGAGTAAATATGTGACCGTACGAAAATCATTATTCGCTGGAGTTAATCTATTTTACAGGTCATGCCCATGGGGAATTTTGAAATAATTCAAATGAAAAGGTGCAGTTTTAAAACGTCTGATGACTTAATGATAATAATTATAATGGTATATGATTCACCCACCTTCGATCATACAGTCTGTTTCAGTGACTTCTTCCCGTCGTCAGTGATCTGGTGTGAATGAGCTTGCTCCTACTTCATTTCATTTTTCTCTGTTGATTTCCGCTGTTTTTCCATTGGCTCTCCTAAAAGAGTTAATTAATTAAGTTATAATTATAATGGTAATAAAGCATAAGTATGGTAAAATCGGGGCCTGGCCCCGAACATTTTGAAAAATATGTTACAAAATGGTGCTTTGTAAAAGGAAACTAGAGAAAAATCAATTCCTTTTCAAAATTCCAGGGCAAGTCCCCCTTTGACCCCCCTCAATACGCCCATGGGGTTAGGCTTAGGTAGGATGATGTAGAAGCTTTGTTATGTCCGGCCCTGGATGTTTGACATAGATAGTCACAATTATTTTCTACACGCAATTTTAAATAATAAGCACCATCTTGGATTTTAATAAATTGATAATAGATCAACACTAAAACAGACCACCTGCAAAGTGTCTCCACCAAACTAACATACTTGTCAATGACAATCTGATAGTCTCCAATTGCTCTGGAATCGAAATTATGCTTCGGGCCTCTGACGGGAAAGCCATAAAATCACGTCTCCTCTAGCACGTGCGAAAGGCTTTCCTTCATTGGTAAAATAATTGAGCTTAGTTTACTTTGGCTTACAAAACCATTCAAGTTAGCGGCATGCTATTAACACGAATCTGCTTTGGTAACGAGATCGAAGATAGTTATAGTTGGTTTCATTTCTCTCATCTTGTTTTATGAATTTATTATAGCCTTTGCCGTGAATATATCATTAAAAGCTATTTCTCTATGCCTCTTTGCCTCTCTGTCTCTTTGAATCTACATCTTTTTGTCTCCTCTCTATTTCTCGCTCTCTCTCACTCCAGGTAGCAATGAGGGTTTCCTCTCAAACACTTTCAACTTCGTGGACTTTGTAAGTACAATCAAGCCTGTAAGATCAATACTTTATGTTTGTTCAAAATTATTCCTTATCAATTTTAAAAAAAATATAGTAGAAAATACAAACAGTAGTTAAAATGACCCTCAAGCCGACTACATTATGCAAGTCACCGGGTCATACAAGAATGACCCCAATCTCCGGCAAATATCAGAAATAAACAACACACCAGAGCACAGACTAGACAACACAAGGGTAGAGTAAAGTTTTTCATAACGTCTGAGGTTAGTGTTTTCACTTGTGTCAAAACCGTGAAATTGTATCAAAATGCTCAATTTATAATACCTTGTGTTACCAAAGAAATCGTATTTTTATACATAATAGTTTCCAAAGTGTTCTATGGCAAACATTATTTTGAGTGGTCATATCTTTAGACAGAGCCCATGGTTACGCGAAATCAGTATTTCATTTCGCATTCCCATTATTTCATGTCACGATGCGTCGATAAAATGTCAGCATAACTGAAAGTCTGAAAGTTCTATCAAACGGTTTTGTTGCACTTCAATGTCTTTTGCCAAGACAGGTTATGCCAAATTCGTTTAATTCACTGACTTGATAAGTTGCTCGACGGAAATTTGTTTTATTCCTTCCATGTATACACGAAAATAAAACAAAGAAATGTTGTCTAATAATGTTCTAGTACTTGCATAATGTGACAAATAAAGCGTTCATTATGTAACTGTCTTAAAGGGGACATTGCATAAACAAAAACAGTGGGAAAATTCGACAAATTATCATGCTATATTCAAAGTCTGCATGATTTATTGTTTGGAATTCCCTTCAAGACGTGTGATTGCCATCAGTATACGCGTACCGTCTGCTGGCATAGTTAAAGTTTAACGTCCCATTTCTCATAGTGTTTGATTTATTTTCATTTAAGATTCATTCGGTATGTTAAATGCGGTATATTAAATGATCAATATATTAGTTTGTCTACTTATGTTTTTCTTCATTGCTACTTGGCGCAAATTATCTTTCAAGTTATACAAAGAAAGTATTGTTTCTTCAAGAGACACATTATACTGGTTTCTTCAATTTTACCAACAGTTCTGTAATGAAATATTATATAGATAAAATTATTGCATATTATATTTTAAGATAGTTCTCAAATTTATTCGGGAATTCAAGACTGAGCAGCAAATTTCAAATTTGTCAAACACCATTTTTTCAAATTGTTGCCTAATCGCCTCAATGACTGATGTTCAACACTAGCCAGTAATGATGAAATGTATTTAAAAAAATCAATTTACTAATGTACTTTTTCTTTTTCAAAGGGCTTTAAATTCGGCCAATGGCAACATTTTGAATGTATGATATATTCTTGAACTATAATATCTCAAAATGATTAAGATGATGTGTCATTTTGGGTACAAAATGTATATACATTTATTATCCAAATACTTTGCTTCGTTGAGCACAACATGTCTTGCAGCATCTGGTGTCCCCAGGTACTGTCATTTTGCAGCCAAATGTAAATATTAATAACAATGATGTCATGAAGTGTGTGAAGCACAAACTGTGCGAAGTTAGATGTAAGGCGATTATGTGGAAGTTTGATGAAAGGCAGAAAATAATTAAGAAACATGAGTCATGGTCCCTTGGGATGGTTGGAGATCAGAGCTTGCAATTTTAACGTGAAAGTAATTTCACGAGACGTTCATAAAACTGCGAAGACACCAAATGCAACGCACTCCGCACCCCACGTCATGAATTTGCTCATACATTCATCTTGATTATCTTGGTCAAACAAAACGGGTTTATAGTTTATTTAAAACAAAAAGTCTGACCTTCCATTAGCGAAGGTTATTGAAAATGCACCTTACACGATAAGTAACAAATGGAAACTTGAATAATTTGAGATTTGATATTTTAAGTGCAAAATATAAAGCTTCTAAATGTATGCGCAAAAAGATAATATTCATAAACTGAAATCGACTATCGCATAACTATGTTGAACTCAGTTTCAGATATTCACAGTTTAAGTCTGGGTATTTAAACAAACGAAATGATTTAATTCAATAAGAAAATTGTTAACGTGGTTGTCAAACACATTATATTATTCAGAAAGCGAACAAATCCAATCATCCTCTGGTTAACCAACTTGTATTTTGTTACTAGTATCTTATATAACGATATTCATTAAACCTTTGAATAATTCATGTCCTTGTAGCGGCCGTCAATGAAGATTCTTTGGGGGCATTCCATTTTGCCTATAGAATAATCAGTTGTATCGGTCGAATTAGACTTGATAAACCTGTATAATCACGGTCCCATAGAGAAAGGGACGTCATGGGTTAAGCGAACCGCGAGAAAAAGAAATGACATGGCACTTACTTGGTGGAGATCTATTTAAGTCTCCAATAACTGCTTTGACTATTCTATAGTCCTTCACTATTGTTCAAAGATAATGACTACCAGTGTCTTGTCGATAAAAGGTTTTTTATTGTGGTTAATGTTTTTAGAACACTTGTCAATAAAAGACGAGCAATTTTTAAAGAAATTCACTCTGGTTCTGTAACCTAATTAAGTTCTTACTTAGTAGTCAATGATAGGGTTCAACTTCATAAAGTTTTATAGATGCCGCCGAATGGACGAAGAGAACAATCAAGGTGTGTGAAAAAAGAGCACTTGCGCAAAATCAATTGACTGACATAGAGAGTTGACTTCGGCTGAGCTGATTGTAGAAATACAAAATAAACAAAAAGAAACAAAATATCTGAAATACAGTTGAATAATTCTCTTCATTCGAATGGTGATGTCTGCCAGGCATCCAGAAAGCGAGATTATTAGAATTAATCTAATGTTCACCGGGGATTTTTACCATTGACAACCTCTTTAAAATGCCCAAACAGGGAGATTGATTTCCTGCTCTTACCGTCTATCTAAAGAAAAGCTGACTATAAAGCAAGAACTGAGTTATCTAACCTCCTACTGGCATTAGACTATCCCAATTTAGGTTTCTGGCCGAATACAAGAGACTTCGGTGTATAGGGGCTGTGAAGCTAATCATGAGATGTAAATTTTCAGACACCAGAAAATTGAAGTTACCATCTTTGACATTGTTATCATCAAGTCAATCTAAACACTGTGAATAAAAACGTTGGTTCGCTAGAGACAATGTCCGCAGACTTTTATTTTGAGATAAACATAATTGTGTTTTTTTTAGAACCAAAAACCTATTAAATATAAATGCTTATTTTTCCTGACTAGTATAAAATACGAAGATGTGAAATTAAATTTAAACAAGCCAGGCCACGTTTTAAAAAAATATATCAATATTTACATAGTAAAAATGTCGCTAAGAGTAAGTAAGACACACACTTAATACTTATATTAGAAGTCTGTTCATATTGTTTTTTAATATTGATCCTACAGTGTCTGCCTGAAAAAGTGGACCTTCTTGGTCAACCAATGCAGGCGCGTAGCAAGGATTTTGAAATTGGGGGAGGACATCTTGGGCTATATTAAAATCAATGGCGGCGAAGCGGCGAAAATTTTGAGATTAGTTATAAAAAGTGCAAATTTTGGGCCCTTTGAATCTCATGTGGGGATAAATGGCCGAATTTTGAAAATAAGTTAAAAAATTGTGCAACTTCAGAGCTTTTTGGATCGAAATGGGGAGGGGGAATTCCCCCATGTCCCACTGGCTACGCGCCTGAACCAATTTTGCGAAAATAACTAGCCTTGATAACACAAATATTCTAAAGTCAACATTGTTCGTCCATCTCAGGTAAAGCTCATAGTAAAATACGAAACTAGATAAGTTGCTGACTGTATATTGACGCTTGTACCGACTTCTGATGAAAGAATAGTATACATTGTTATTCTGTCAATACAGCAATACGAACGTCATTTTCATAAGATCCTAATATTTTACTTTGCTGTTATTCAACGTGTGATTGTTTTTCATGGAAATGTCCCATGAAAAAGTATATACCAGACAACACACAATATTTAAGATCTCGATTTTCTAGTTTATGTTTAAAAGAATTGTCAGATATACACGCTTATCTTGTTTAAAATCACATATACAAATATAAAGAATACGTGTAAACGATACATTTTTAAATGATATTCTTAGCATTTTGCTCCAGAGTCATTATATTGTTACAAATGATACCAACTGTAAATAAAGTTTCAGTTAAATATTGATAGGAAAGAATCAACGTATGGTGAAGCATTGAAACAGGCACTATACATCCATAGTCAAACAAATAATCAGAAAATGAAGCTTAAATCATATTTAACTGAATAGTATTATCATCAGGATAAAGTCAATGATTTCAATTATTTAAAGACTTGATACAAATAGTATAGGCATAATAATATAATAAATGAATGTATGCTATATGACAATAACATAGCACATCCACAAAGGTTATGAAGTTGTTCACATATTAGAACCAGTCATTGTTTATGTGTTCATAAATAGGCGAGTGATATGATATTTGTTTATTCATTAGTACCAAACCTATTATTTTGTATTTTGTAGATATGTTCCTTCAAAATCCTTGACTATATCACGTGCAGCTTATGCCATAATGGACAAAGCAACTTGGTCAACGATTGGAAACTGTCAATTGTTTTCCTCGCGCAATGGATATTTTCATAACATCATGATCTTTTGGACAATCATGTTGACATTATCCTATTTCCTGCAGTAAGAAAAAAATAAACTGAGTGACCAAGATACGTCATCTGTCGTCAACCCCTCTTTAACGAGACTAATCATTAAGACCAGCGCCACTTTTTTTATTTTTCCTGACTGACTGTTTGCCTGCATGCGACATCTATATTCTATATGTACCTGATTTCTGTGTACCTGTCTGAAATATGTCTATGCCCCTGGTTGTATGTCTGATTGCTTTTGATGTATGTGTCAATACCCTTGAGCATTAAGTATATTATGAACTTAAATCTCATGACAATGATTCAAAAAAGCAGCATGAAACATGTCAGACAGTTGACAATCGGCTCCTTTAGTATACGTTAAGAAGTATTCTTTCACATCAAGGATCAATGACACTGACGCATGGCATCAATATTATATAATGATTGGATACAAATCTTACCAATAATCCTGTACCGCTTTTTCTGTTCCTAATAATCGTTTTAAAAATATGTCTTTATTTAGTTTCCTGATGTCTTTCTGAATATCTTTTATACATCTATGTTTCTGGTGCTTTTTTCTCATGTTATGTGTCTTTTGGTCTGTATCACCAGACTGTCTGTGGTATATATATGTTACTTGATGTCTTTAGGCCTGCATGTGATATATTTATTTTTCAGTCAAATGTTCTTAACTGTTTGTTTGATAGGACGCCTCGGTACAGCACCCTAACAAATGTGAATGAGGATTAAAAAAAATTAAAAGTTATTTACAAATCATTCAAATGCATCGAATAGTCTCATTTATTGATGGACTTTATAACACATGCAAACTAAACCTATTATAGTTGGTGCAAAACAAAACATTCCGTGGAGTGCGTAGGTTGCTTTCTTTGCACTAATGGCAAGAAATTACTAAAAAACAAGATTTAGCCCCCATGCATTTTCTAAAAAGGTGGGCATAATTTATACACAAATTTCCACGTTTAAGTTTCCAATGATTATTTCTTGTAGTTATCTCATTTGCATAATGCTATAAATAACAGCATACATTATGATAGAAACACTTTTTTAGTAAAAGAAAAAAATATTAACTGCTTTTATCATAAGATAGGCTAAAATATGCATTCAGAAAATACATTAATCGAGTTAAAAATATATTAAAAAAGAAAGTTTTAAAAATGTCTTATTTTAACAAAGATTAGTTTCCCTTTGAACAACACATGTAATAATTACGTCCCCTTAGTCATAATTTACCGCAGTAAGAAATTTGACTCAGTTACAACTGATAATAGCAATATATTATTA